>JAULKM010075883.1:0-11768 GCA_032355605.1 Rubia tinctorum
CCCCATGGATCGGCCCCCCCCCCCCGACTGTTGGTTTCCAACAAGGCCTACCTCAATTCCCTTTGCTTGGGGTTTCCTGAATTCTTCAATTGTTGAGTGGTAATGGCTGAGTTTTTGATAAATGAAATCTATTGAATCGGGTGTGTATATATTGTGGTTTCGGCATAGTTGATGTCAAATGATTCCTTGCAGTGTTAAATTTTGTTGTTGCCTTATCAGCGTTTTTGCCGTAGCTAGTGAAATTCTGGTTCCTGAGAGGGTTTCTTGGTGGTGGGAATGCTAGTTGGTCTATGTGAACGCTAGATGGACATGAACGCAGGTGGCTAGGACAGTGCGGTGGTTGTGCTCACAACGGTTGCGCAGTGGTGTGGTGTTGGGTTGAGGTTGTGAATCGGATTGGGACAGTGTGGTGGTGGTGCTCGCGATGGGATTCATGTTGGGAATTGGCAATGGTTGGGCTGAGGTTGGGCGGGGATGGGGTTAAGGGTGGGACGCTGGCGGTTTCCTTAGGATGGTGCAGTGGTGGTGATCTTTGCGGGGTTGGCGTCGGGTTAAAGTTGGCGTCGAATTAAGGTTGGGAATCGGGTTGGGATGGCGGTGTGGTGGGTGTGTCCTGATGTGGTGAGCGGTTGAGCTTCGGGGCTGAGATGGAGGTGTGGCAGGAAAGCGGTGGCAGGGTGGTGTGGGAGGTGGCAATGGAAGGTGACGCATGCGGAGGTGGCGGTGGGACTTTAGGGCAAACTTGTCCATTCAATTTTAGAACTTGGACCAATGGAAATTTTGGTCATTTTAGGTCTGTTAATGACAGGAAATGACCGAACTCAGGTAGGAAGGGTATGAGTAACAAGGCACAACTAATAGAGGGGTACAAGTACACTTTAAAAAAACTTGGGGATATATCTGCACAAACATAAGAACTGGGGAGTGTGAATGCATTTAACCCATGACTTTAATTTGTTTGTTCTATTAGTTCAATAGCTAGAGTGATACATAGGGTAGCGAAATGGGCGAATGGATGAAATAGTGGTTGGGTATTATGAATAATAAAAAATATGGAGATGAATCATTCCCCCCCCCCCCCCAATAAAGAACCACTCAATCTTCGAGTTGAAAATGGTGAAATCCAAGAATTTCAACCTATAAATTGATCATATGAGTTTATATACCAACTCATACGGGTAAATTCGCGAATTTTAGCTCACACGAGTTTATATATCAACTCATATGGGTAAACATGGGGGTTTCAACTCATATATTGACACATATGGGTAAGCCTATTGAAACCTACGGTCAATTCGGAAATCCAACCCGCCAGATCCATCATTTTTTAGTTACCCATTTGATAAATATCAATTTTATCCATACTCACTTGAGTTTAAAAATAAACAACTCACAGATTACGAGTTTATTTTATCACCCATACTGATGGAAAAAATAAATGGAGGGTAAGTGAATAATATCCATGGTCAAAAAAGTATATCCGCTAAAAGGAAATATTAGTCCTATATCTTTAGTCTTAAATTAATTATTACATTAAGTATAGTATTCTTCAACAATTCTTATTTTCGTTATAACATATATTTTCAAAACATCAAATTTTTACAAGTTTTAATTATCCTTGATGAAAGATATATGCTAAAGATCAAACATTTTTCAAATCAATTGTAAAAAGTCAAAAGGCGAAATTTGAAATAGCACGGATGGAATATTAATTATTTAAAGATAAATCACTCCGACAAAGATAACCACTATTATTCTACCTTACTTTTTTTTAAAATCAATCATTCAAAAATGTTGGAAAAAATGCTCTGCGGCGATTACAATAAGTGGAATTGACATCCAATCTAACTAGACTCTAGCAATAACTAATTTATTGCATAGATATTCAAATTACATATCAACCAGACTTGTCGTCTGCAATATTACAGAGTAAAGATCCAATAAAACTGTAACATCGTTCTCGAGGATATTAACTCGCTTCTGTGAAAGTTATGACCACATAGCAAAGAGAAGCATACCACGCATCAATATCCATATGTCAAACAAGGATCTTCAACAACTATAGCACCACTTGATCCAAAACGCGATCTATGTTGTCCAAATAGGAAATACCTTGAAAAACACAAATCGAGAACATGACTCCTCCTAGAGAAACACACAATCTGTAAAATCAGATCGAACAAAATACATTGACATGAAAAATTAAATTGGGTGATCATCATGAAAACAACAAGCTAATTTATCATGTCGAAGAACAATACTAATCTATGGAGACAAATCCATACTTATTCAATTATATAAACATTAAAAGAACATCAATTGAAAGAATTACTGTCTCCCCATCTCCCCATGATCATGCAGAGATAGGGAAAAAAATTGAACAAGAAGAGGCCTTTGAGAGGAGAGTTGTGTGCGGCGCTTAGGGTTTACCCTATTATTCTACCTTACTAATATCTCTAGAGATATTATTATTATGGTATCAACCGTTTGACCATAAATTTCAATTTATATATAAGCACCAATATCATCATGTGAGATATTATTATATTTCTGTATCATTTTTTTCTAAATATCAAATTTTAATAAGCTGTTAGTATACGTAACTAGAACTATTAGTGGTCAAACATGCATGAGAAAGTTGACCAAAAAAGTGTGCAGATTCAGGTGAAACGTAAGGAATAGCATTGTTAGTTTTCTGATGAAATATTCACATGTTGTTGTAGGAGCATTGGATGGTATTATCGATAAAGTTTTAGCAGTTCATCCAATTGTACCATTTATCAATCATAGTATAGAATAGGTCTATTAAAAGCGGTTATATCATACTACAGAAGACACTTTTCATGTGTTTTCTTGGCTCCGCATTTAATCGTGTAATGATTAAATGCAATTCAAACATCACCTTTGATTGATATCCGAATTGAATTTCGAATTCGGAACTTGAATTGGAATTCTAAAAAAAATTAGTTTTCGGCAGGAAACACCACCTGTACTAAGCGAGGCGTTTTTCAAATGTCAACCAAAACAACCTTAATTTCAATTCCCTTGTGACAAGAAAATTTCAAATCCCTACCGACAGAGGCAGAACTTAGGCGGTGTTATTTACGGATTATCGGACTGAGGCGGAGTTGAGGCAACATTTAAAACGGGGCTGAGGCGGAGCTTAGGGGACATTTTTGACCGGCCTAGGGGATGCGTTGGGGTAACTGATGTAAGTCTTTGAGCAACTCGATGTAAGCCTTCCGGCCTTGTAAGCCAAGTTTTTTTGCAACATATGAGTTTAAGGAAAATGGAAGTATACCTCTGAACCCCGTCTACAGCGGTTTAAACTGAAATAGATAAATAAATGTATCCATTACTTAGAGAAAATTTATGAATATAGTTGGTATAAATAAATCTAAAATTTATATTTTTACTTTAGTGAATCAAAAATTAAAGACATTACTATATTTGGAATATTATTCTAGATTATTCAGACAAAGTAATGTTTTTAGTGTTTTGATTTATGTCCCCTCTTATAATAATATTTCAATAAGAATAAAATAAGTAAAGAGTGAGCTCCTAACATTGCACTTAACTAACATGCCCTCAGTTTCTTGTTTAGTGCACATATACCCCTCACTTTTTCAATGTTAGTCTCCGATTTTAGGGGTATATGTGCATTTTCGAAAAACATGGGGGGTATATGTGCTCTTTGGAAAAATTTGGAGTTATATGTGAACTAACAAAGATCTGGGGGCATGAATTCACTTTACCCTTCCGTATTTTATACTCCCTCCTCCATTTCAAACTGCACACTTTGACTTTCACCAGTTGACTTGAAAAATGTTTTATCGTTAATATATTTTATTGAGAATAATTAAAACTTGTGAAAATATGATATTTAATTTGAAAATATATGTTATAACGAAAATAACAATGTATTAACATTAGCATGTAGACTTATATATCAATTCAAATTTTCAAGTCAAAGTTAGAATTTTTTTACTAATTGAATAGTTAAATTGCAGATTGAAATGAAACAGAGGAAGTATTAAATAAATAAATATATATATAAGAGTCCAATTTTTTTTGCACAAGATCCCAAAATACATTGGATTGACCATGCTCATCGCTGTTGTTTCTAGGTTATCTCAGGTACATTTGATTTTAAACTAAAAAAAATGAATTAAAATATAGTTAAATTGAAATAAGCATTGCCTTAATTATGTACTCTAATATGAATCTCCTTACGAAAACTCTAAATTGTGAAATTTAAATCATTAACCGAATTAAGGAATTCGCAAACCCTAATATGGCCGCACGAAATTGACGACAACTAGCCCTATGGATTGCTCTCAATTTAAAAAATTTATTCACTAACTAACCTGCAGGATTAGTTCACAAATAAGGGGTATTGATACTTAATAAACCCATATGATTAAGCAACAATGAAAACGCTCGCAAGCAATTGAATATAAACTCAAAATTTTTGAATATTTCATTGATAAAAATGTGTCCAGAACTCGGCCAAGCCTCCCCTTTTTATGGGGTTAAATCGGCCAAAATGCTAATCCTAATATGAACAGGATTTTGTAACTTCTGTCAGAAACTAAAAAGATTTATGGCAGGTTTAAAATGCTAAAATCATATCTAACTAGAATTTCTAAAATAAATGACTATATGGCCGAAATTCTTCAAGATGAATCTTGAATGAATATTTTTCCTATCTAATCTTACTAAATCTAATTCTAGTCAGATGAATTTCGAAAATAAACTCTTCAAAGCCCACATGGCCGAGTTTATCATCTAAAATTCAAAATGAAATCATCTACAATGATCACACTACCTCATTAAAAACCCCGTTGGAAAAAAGAGTATAGTGTTCTTCACGATGTCTTCAATTTCTCTACACTCTTGAACAATTAATCCAAGACATTGCCGATGCTGATTTATTCTTCAATTATTCATCATGAAGTTGATCATTCAAATCATATAAAGATGCATCTCTAAACTTCATTCTTGACCTGTCATGTCACTTAGAAGATTCTAAACATGTCCTTTAAATGTTTGATCAATATTTGGCATGTCATTATCTATGGTGGTAGTGCTCTTGACATTTGCATCATTCCCTCCGTGGTCAAAAGGTTTCACCATCGAAACTTAATCATCTTTAAAGGTAAATGGAGATAAATCAGCAACATTAAATGTAGTTCTAACACCATATTCGCCAGGCAAAACAATCTTGTAAGCATTGTCATTCACACGTTCCAACACTTCAAAAGGACCATCACCACGCTGACATAGTTTAGATTTCTAAGCATTTGGAAACCTTTCTTTGCACAGATGTACCCAGACCCAATCACCTTTTTTTAACCTCATTAATTTTCGGCCCTAGTTTGCGTTCTGAACATTTTTCCTTTCAATCCTCAAGCACACCTTCTCATGTAATTTCTCAACAAAATCAGTCTTCTTTCCTCTATCAAGGTTCCTAAAATGTTTAAAATTCAAAGGAATTATATCAAGAGGTGTAGTAGGTAGGAAACCATAAACAAATTCAAATTGAGATAAAGAAGTAGTAGAATGAATTGTGCGATTATAAGAAAACTCTGCTATCGGAATGTGCGCTTCCCAATTCTTCAAATTCTTTTGTACTAAGGCACGAATGAGAGTTCCAAGAGTACAATTGGTGTCCTCTGTTTGTCCATCAGTTTAAGGATGACTGGTTGTAGAAAACAACAATTTCATCCCTAACTTGCACCACAATGTATTTCAAAATTAGGATAAGAATTTAACATTGCTCTGATACCAATTGATGCCGACTGAAATGATGGTCACATAAACTTTTGCTTTGATCTGATACCAATTGATATGATGGTCTCATAAACTTCTGTTTTGCTCTGACACCAACTGATATGAATCTCATTGCGAAGACTCTGGATTGCGGGATTTAAACCTTTGTCCGAATTAAGGTATTCTAAAACCCTAATATGGCCGCCCAAAATTGATGACAACTAGCCCTCGGGATTGCTCTCAATTTCAAAAAATTGCTTACTAACTAGCCAGCATGATTAGTTCACAAATAAGGGGTATTGATACTTAATTAACCTGCGGGATTAAGCAACAATGAAAACGCTCGAAAGCGATTGAGTATAAACTTTAAAATTCTGAATAATTGATTGATAAAAGTGTGTCCAAAACTTGGCCAAGCCTCCCCTATTTATAGGGTTAAATCGGCCAAAATGCTAATCCGAATCAGAAAGGGATTTGGTAACTTCTGTCAGAAAGTGAAAAGACTTATGACAGGTTTAAGAAGCTAAAATCATATCTAACTATAATTCCTAAAATAAATGACTATATGGTAGAAATTCTTCAAGATGAATCTTGAAGGAATATTGTCTTATCTAATCTTACCAAATATAATTCTTGTCAGATCAAAACCGAATATTCTAAACCCTAACTAGACTGATTTCACAAATAAACTCTTCAAAGCCAACATGGCCGAGTTTATCATCTAAAATTCAAAATGAAATCATTTACAACTATCACACTACCTCATTAAAAACCCAGTAGGAAAAAAGAGTATAGTGTTCTTCACGATGTCTTCAATTCCTCGACACTCTTAAACAATTAATCCAAGACGTTGCCGATACAAATTTATTCTTCAATCTTTCATCATGAAGTTGATTAATCAAAGAATTTAAAGCCGCATCTCTAAGCTTCACTCTTGCCCTAGTCATAGGACATGTCATGTCACTTAGAGGATCCCGAGCATATCATTTAAATGTTTGATCAATCTATGGTGGTCGAAAGGTTTTTCCCTCCAAACTGAATCACTTCAAAGGTAAATGGAGATAAATCAGCAACATTGAATGTAGTACTAACACCATATTCTCCAGGAAAAGCAATCTTGTAAGCATTGTCATTCACACGTTCCAACACTTCAAAATAATCATCACCACGCAGACGTAGTTTAGATTTCTAAGCATTTGGAAACATTTTCTTGCGTAGATGCACCCAGACTGAATCACCTTTTTCGAACCTCATTAATTTTCAGCCCTAGTTTATATTCTTAGCATTTGTCTGTTCAATTCTCAAACGCACCTTCTCATGTAATTGTTTAACAAAATCAGCATTCTTTTCTCTATAAAGGTTCCTAACATGTTCAAAATTAAAAGGAATTATATCAAGAGGTGTACTAGGTAGGAAACCATAAACAATTTCAAATTGAGATAAAGAAGTAGTAGAATGAATTGTGCGATTATAAGAAAACTCTGCTATCAGAATGCACGCTTCCCAATTCTTCAAATTCTTTTGTACTAAGGCACGAAGGAGAGTTCCAAGGGTATGATTGGTGACCTCTGTTTGTCCATTGGTTTGAGGATGACTGGTTGTAGAAAACAAAATTTTCATCCCTAACTTGCGCCACAGTGTATTTCAAAAGTAGGATAAGAATTTGACATTGCTTTGATACCGATTAATGTCGACTGATATGATGGTCACAGAAACTTTTGCATTGCTCTGATACCAACTGATATGATGGTCATAGAAGCTTTTGTTTTGCTCTGATACCAACTGATGTGAATCTTCTTGCGGAAATACTGGATTACGGAATTTAAACCTTTGACCAAATCAAGGAATCCGCAAACCTTAATATGGGCGCACAAAATTGATGACAACTAGCCCTCGAGATTTCTCTCAATTTCAAAATTTTGCT
Organism: Rubia tinctorum; assembly: GCA_032355605.1. Lineage (NCBI taxonomy): Eukaryota > Viridiplantae > Streptophyta > Magnoliopsida > Gentianales > Rubiaceae > Rubia > Rubia tinctorum. Next base: position 7,697 of record JAULKM010075883.1, read on the forward strand.
CACTAACTAGCCTGCAGGACTAGTTCACAAATAAAGGGTATTGATACTTAATTGACCCGCAGGATTAAGCAACAACGAAAATGCTCGGAAATAATTGAGTATAAACTCGAAAATTCTGAATATTTGACTGATAAAAGTGTGTCCAAAACTCGGCCAAGCCTCCCCTATTTATAGGGTTAAATCGGCCAAAACTCTAACCCCAATCAGAACGGGATTTGGTAACTTCTGTCAGAAACTAAAAATACTTATGACAGTTTTAAGAATCTAAAATCATATCTAACTAGAATTCCTAAAATAAATGAATTACCGAAATTCTTCAAGATGAATCTCGGATGAATATTGTCTTATCTAATCTTACCAAATCAAATTTTATTCAGATCAAAACTGTATATTCTAAACCCTAACTGGACTGATTTCAAAGATAAACTCTTCAAAATCCACATGGTCGAGTTTATCATAAAATTCAAAATGAAATAATTTAGAAATTAAAAATCCAGTGGGAAAAAAGAGTATAGTGTTCTTCACGATGTGTTCAATTCCTCTACACTCTTGAACAACTAATCCAAGACATTGTCCATGCTGATTTATTCTTCAATTCTTCATCATAAAGTTGATAAATCAAAGCATTTGAAACCGCATCTCTAAGCTTGATTCTCACCCTAGTCATAAGATCAGCCATGTCACTTAGATGATCGCGAACATATCTTTAAATGTTTGATCAAGATTTGACATGTCGTCATCATGGTGGTAGTAGTCTTGATATTTGCATCATACTCCCTTTGTTTATCTATTAGTGATACACTTGCCTTAATGAGATTTTTTTAATGGCACACTTTTCATTTTTGTCAAGATTCTTTCAATTTTATCTACTCATTCGACTTTTTACTTTTTACTTTTTATTTTTTTCACTTATTTTTTTCATCTAAATTCAAACATGTAATCTTATGGTGACACTAATGGAGGGTGTGCTACATGCTTGCAAAATATGAGGCAGTCATGCTTGAATGATCGAAGCCCTCCTCGTTTATTCACGTGGTGTTTGCCAGCCACTCCTGAACCAAGAAAATTACTTCCTCCGTCCCACTAGCTGCTTTGGATTTATTGCAAAACTGAAAGGCTCCACCATTTTGTCATCTCCTTTTATAATAAATAATAAATAATAAATAATAAGTACAATATTAAATGCGCAAAGAAAGCATGCTCCAACAATCTAATAAGAAAAAGAATGACCTTATATACTTTCAAAAACATCATGAACCAAGCACAGAAACCAAAACAAAACAAGTGCAGAGTTGGATGGTGATGATTGAAGAAAATTATATTAATCTGAATTAATGCCTCGAGCTAATTGTGTGTATTTCGATTTTTTTAATATTAAGTTTACGTTACAATGAATTTGGTAAAGTGATCACTCTTAACGATATCGTATTTTTAATGATTAAGATTACTCAACTTTGACTCTGAAAAAAAAATGCATCAACTTTTTACATTTAGTATGACTAATTTACAGGGTGGTATTTATTTTTATTTATTGTAATGAGATTTGTATAATTGTAAAAATATTTTAAAATAAATCTTAAAATATATATAATTATGATTGGTCTAACCATTAGTCGATGTAACAAGAGAACTTTCCATAGTAAATTAAATAAATATTGATTATGCCATATGTATATTGAAAACTTATTTTAAATAAGCTAACTACCAACTCATGATTGCATAAATTATTAAGATAAAATATTCCACGTTTAGTCCAAAAGAAATATGACTATGAGTTATGAGAGTGTCTACGGCTAACGTTTATATCAATCATAAAAAATTAACATGTAATTTTAAGTTTCATTTATAATTATTTATAATTTAAAATATTTAATTTCATAGTTATAGAAACAAACATCAAATCATCTTACTAATTATTTTAATTTTAAAATGATCATGTGTAATGATTAAGTGGTAGAAAATAAGATTATGTTACAAACCACTAAACAATATATAATTTTTAAGAGATTAACATTATATAAATACAAATAAACTCATACATATATTATTTACTTATAATGAAATAACATCATTCTTGACCAATTAACTTAGCTAATTATTTTTAATCATTCCAGAAAACTTTTGCAATTATTAATGGACTAAAAATCCAACTGAAATGTAATTTTGTTTCGTAACAAGATACATAACATAAATACGGAGTATTAAATTTCACTTATTCATGCCGCTCTTAACTATAAAGTTATAACATTCCGGCCTTTTAAGATAAGAGATCATTTTCAAACCTCATTATAATTTATAACTAATTAGGGTTGGAAAAATAGACCCAGACCCGCGAGTCAAACGAGTTATTTTTTTTATTTGGGTGGATTTGGATAAAATGGGTAATAGGTTAAATGAGTAATGAGTAATTTTAAAAGAGAAAGTCTCAGGAAATACGACATTTTCATAAGTTTATGGACAGTGCACAGTGGCTTTTACCTTAAATGTTACTCCCTCCGTTCCAGTTGAACTTTGCACTCTTACTTTTTTGACACTATTCACTATCAAAATTTGACCGCATATTTGAATATATATATATATATATGTGTGTGTGTGAAAAACAATATTATCGTATATGATATTGTTCAATTTGTTGTAACAAATAGTTTCTTAATATCAATTTTTTATTTTCCATTTTTAAACGTAGATAAATTTATTAATGGTCAAACATGTTATCTTAACAGCCTAATAATGATGAGGGTGCAATCTTGGCTGGGACATAAGGAGTATATATTTTTATAAAATTTAAATATTTTATTTTAAAATTCAAAACAATTAATAATATGTATTTAAACTTAAAAATATTAAATATTAAAATATTTTCTAAATTTAATTTAACAAATGCAGTGTATAATGTAAAAAATAAGTTGCATGTCCATAACTTATGGACAGACCCCCAGTCAAGAGATCCACTCATTGAAAAATATGGGTTGGGCAGGGTGGGATTGTGGGTTGACCGCGAGTTTATCCATATGGGTTGAAATCCGCTGGTTTACACATATGGGTTGGTATATAGACTCACATGTGGGTCAAAATATGGGTTGAAACCTGCGGATTTACCCATATGGGTTAGTATATAAACCTGTATGGGTAAAGATATGGATTGAAACCCCTAGGTTTACCTATTTTTAACCCGTGAGTTGAATTATTTTTAAACCCCGGGTTGAGCGGGTTTAAATCCGACCCATTTTGACCCAACCAATTTTTGACTCATCATAAAATTAATGAGTCAAAATGGACCGTACCCATATTGTCCAACTCATATTCAATCCGCCTGCCCATTTATCACCCCTATAACTAATAATATTTGAAACATATAATTATGTATCTATTTGAAATGAAGTAACTTCACGTCACTACAAACTAAAACTAATGCAACATCTCGAAAGTGTTCTTTTAGATGCTAAAAATATTAATTTAGACCTATTGCAATATTTTTATAAGTTTACCTATATTGCACTAGATCTAACATTATATTTTTCAAAATTTAAGTAATAATTTTCCAGGGTGTAAATAACACTTTATAAATTATTGTAATAATATTTTAATAACTGTTACTAGAAAAGTGTAACTATAATTTGTATTAGTTCGTCTACTTTTCAATCTTTCTTTTCATAAGATGTGAGATTTGGAACTTATTTCCAAGCATTTTTAGGTCAAACAAACTTGGAAAATTATGTTGACTTAAGTTCTGAACTTTAACATCGAGGTAACCTTATTAATATATTATTGATATAGACTAGGATAAAGATGTGGGAACAGAAATTCATCCTTGACATTTGGAGCAGCACACAATGTTTAGTAAACGGGAGTTTTGGTCTTTTAAGTTTGGTGTGTGGTAGGTTCAGTGTTTTTATTTCATGCATGTGAATATATTTTCTTTAAAAAAATGTGTTTAAAAATGTGTACTCCCTCCGATTTCCTAACATTGGCTCCCTTTGACTGCAAATTTTTTTAAAGCATGTTTGACCATCAATAACTTTAATTGCATATAATGACGCACGTCATGTGTGGTGTCTTTGGATTCTCCGTA
>JAULKM010075892.1:0-11768 GCA_032355605.1 Rubia tinctorum
CAATCTACAAATTAATCTTACAAAAAGAAATCTATATGCTCGTAAGGACCAAAAATCCATTAGACTCAACTAGGTTGGAAATGAAGAATTTAGATACAAAAACCGAAAACAGTCATATAAACCCCTTATGATGTAAACCTACCTAAATCTAGAAATCTTGCAACAAAAATATGACAAAAGAGATGTCAAATGCTTCGGAAAACACATGCATTTGTCGTCACATCACTGCACATGTTGTCAACTTTCCAATGGCTTGCATGATTTCTTCCCTTGACTTCCCCAAATATTCACCTTCATTGTGGTGCTTATAACCAAGCCTTTGGTATTGTTGTTGTGCTGGCTGATATTGTTGTTGAGGAGGATGATAACGTTGAACATTTTGGCCTCCTTGTACATTCCCATATTAGAGATTTGGTTGTACTTGATTAGCCGCATTGTAAGGACAGTTTTGGTAACCTCAATCTCCTTGGTAGCCTTGATATCCTTGATACCCTTGATTTTGGTATCCTTGGCCTCCTTGATATCCTATGGCACTCACCTCTTCCACATAATCGTCTTGCAAAGTAGGACATGAATCTGTTGGATGTGGAGAAGAACAAATCTCGCAAGACTTTACATGACATTTTGCCCCGGAATGTGTCATCAAAGTCTTAACCATAGAAGTAAGAGTCTTCAAGATTTCCATGGTTGGAAGAAGCACTGGCATTGTTGGGATTTTTCCTTCTCAAATTGGCTCTCGAGCTAAAGTTTCTCGAATCTTCGGATAACTCCTTGTAAAGCTCCATAGCTTCCCTAGAGGACTTTTTCCCAAGAGAACCATGACAAGCTCTCCTCACTAGCCTTTGATCTTGATCAATAATACCATTATATAAATAGTAGACCAAATCCCCATCTGATAGCCATGATACAGACAACTAGCAATAAGCCTTTTGAATCTCTCCCAAAAGTCATAAAAGGACTCCTCATGCCATTGGATGTTGTTGCTTATATCCTCCTTCAAGCTTGCAGATTTTGAAGTAGGGAATTATTTTGAGAGAAACTTCCTCTTCAACTGAATCCATGAGGTAATGCTCCCGGGCGGAAGATAATGGAGCCAATCCCTTGCGGCATTTCGCAATGAGAATGGGAAAGCTTTCAACATGTACAACTTCTAATTCACTCCTTCGGGAAGCATCCTATTACAAACCATATAAAAATCAAGGAGGTGTTTGTTGGTATCTTTCCCTTTCCTACCAAGAAAGGACGGTAACAAGTGTATCAATCCGGACTTCAACTAAAAATGCTCATTTACTCCAACCGGCGGATATGTGGTGTACATTGGTTGGTGCTCTAGATTGGGAGCCATAACCTCCCGAAATGGAATTTGCATCAACGGGATGTTCCTCCCTCAAATGGGAGGTTGTTGAGGTACTCCTCCCGGAATTTCCTCCTCCCGCTCTTCACGATGATCCGTTGAGGTAGAAGATTCCACAAAATGGTCACTAGAAGGGTTGTTATTCACAGTTTCCAAAGAAAACCTCCATGCCCTTCTCAATTTTTATTCTAACTCGAGGTCGTAGTGTAAGGGTTCTTGTGAAGAAGATCAAGTACGAACCACAGACCAAGAACTCAAAAATTACTTCTCCAAGCCAAACAAAGATCAACTAAAAACCAAGTAAAAATAAACTAACATATATTCACAACTAGCACATATTCATACATAATATCCTCAAACACTTAAAAATATACGCATTGTCCCCGGCAGCGGCGCCAAAGTTTGGGAGGCCATCGTCGTACCTCTCAAATGTACTATTTTAAGCCCTAAAGTGCTCTTAACTAAAAATTAAGTAGATAATGGAGAGTCGGGGTCGTCCACGGAGACAAAAGATTTTCTAAGCGTTTTCTCATATAATGGTAAATACTATACTAGATATAAAGATATACACACTTATAAAAGATTGTAAAAGGGGGTTTTTTTGTTTGGTTTTTCTAAGTTACCAGTTTAAAGACAAGTTAAACTAGCAAACCATACAAATCTACTAAATAAGCAACAATTACTAAGAATAGTTTAAACTCAAATTGCGGGATCTTGGGTGCAATTGATTTTATATTTCCAAGCCTATTATCTATCATTAAACATATAACCTATTCAACACTTTCACTGCTTGTCGTGAAGATAAATCTTCTATCCTTCTTTGATAGTAGTTTACAAATGTGAATTCGACATCTCTTGCTAAACCTCACTAAGGACCCCTTTAGTTATCCAACGGCTAAAAGTACCCCATTAATAACATTAAGTACAAACAATCAACAAGCTTGGTAACAATTATAAACACTACACCGTATTTAAGCATTGAACCAATTCATGCATTTTTACAAGATTAGTCAAGAACGTTCAACATGCATAAACCTCTCTTATTTGTTACACAAAACAAACATGACAAAGAATTCGACATTATCACATTTATCTAGCATTCGTCAAATTGTCAACCATTTTAGAAGCTCTAATTCATGCATTTGGATTTTATATCAAAAGAAAAGAGAATTAGCTACTTTCTCCAACATTGGTATACTTGTGGCACAGTACAGAAAGTAGCGCACCATTGGTGCACACAAAGTGGCGCAGATGATCCAAACATTTGATCTCATATGAACATCATTGACACTTAACCCTTGCATTGAAGATGTTTTTGTGGAATGAAAGTGTATCAATACGATGTGTCAAGTGACATTTGCCTGACTATTGCATTGGAAATGCTCGCTGAGGATTATTGTTATTTTTTATAAATTTAAAAAAACTATTACCTATTATTTATCCATATAATTATAGGAGTATATAAATATTATATTTATAGTTAGTAAAACATAAAATATAATATAAATAAATTAAAGTATAAAATAATTAGATTTTAAACTTAATCTATAATTTGAGTATCTATTTAATAAAATTCGAATTGTGTAAATTTTGGGCAACTTAATATAGATAAGCACACTAAAATTGATATATTTTGAAAAATATGCTGACTAGGCATACTTCAGACCATATGAGCCTCCATTATCAAAAGGTCTATTGGAAAGGGTCACTTTGAATTTTAGCCACGTCAAACTGACACTAAAAGAAAACTGGCCTCTTACTTCGGATTTTTACCACGATTATTTGGTATTTAACAAATAATCGAGGTAAAAAGTTATTTTACCTCGCTCATTTTTTAAATCAAAATAATAAGTGTTATTTAACGTGATTATAAAATAACAGAGGTAAATGGTATGATTTTTACCTCGGTTAATTGATAACAAAGGTGAAAGGTTTTAGAAACCGAAGTAAAGAAGCTTGACTGACATGTGTGCGATGCCGTTCGTTTAAGTATTAAGCCAGAATGAGAAGTATCGACGTTGTTTTTGACGTCGCAAGCATTGTCAATAAGATCGATAGGAATTTAAATTATCGACCGACATCGACTCTGCCAGGATTTATTTCTTAAGTTGGGGATGTTTGACCATTATTTTTCAAAATAACCAAAATTTGCTGTTAATTTCTATGGGACACAACATGACAATTGAAAATTGTTGAAGGTGGGAGCTAACATTGCGGAATGTGCTTACCTTGCCAAATAAATTAGTAAGTAGTTGATTACCTCTCCTTGTTCAATCATTTATTTAACTAGGGTTCTTGATTGCATTCATATGAATATGGGTTGTACTAAGGGTTCCTTTATGTTAGGCCTAATATATGTACGTTGTTGTTGAATGTGAGATATGCTAAAGTTAGGAGTCAATATGATTATATCTTTGTTATTATACCATGCATAAAAATGAGTTTGTGTTTTAATTGATTGCTATAAAAATCTAAAAATTGTGTAATTATTGTTCTATCGTAGGATTGTCCATGTATAGAAGTTGTTGCTTTGATGAAGATCTAACTACTGCAAAGTTGGGCTGTTCAAGTTGACCCACGGGCCAGGGCGGGTCAGCTACCCCATCCCAGATTGACCCAAAATTTTGGGTCAAGCGGGTCAGGACAAGCCATTTTATTATTTTGCAGATTTGGGCTGGGTAGGGTCCGTTTACATAAATTCCATATTGAGCTGAGCAACCCTATTTGTTCTCTGAAAATTCCTTTCTCAGGAATGAATTCTTTCACAAACTCCATTCATGCCGATTGGAGCAAAGGCAATTGGAGTAAAGAAAAACATTCTGATTGTTCACGAGGATAATACCAAAAAACTTCTGGAATGAGGTTTGAGAGTTCTGCTGCAAACAATCATCGCCCAAATCCTCAGTAAAATTATTGATCAGTTGTTAATGTTGGTTCTATTGCTTGGTTGCTTAATCTTACATTCATTCAAGTATCCTCTCTTTTATGCTCTCTAGTAGACTTCTGAATGGCCAAGAGTTTGTAATTCGCTTGTTTGGGTAGTAGATTTCGTTCCTAAAAAATTTAACGAATCAGTTTTATTTTACAAAAGCCTTAATGTTGGTTTGGAAAATTGGGTCAATTCGGGTCATGAATCAGGGCCCAAACTATACTGACCTACATTTTTCTGAATGGAACAAGATTGAACCCGACCCAAATGGTTAGGAACGAGTTAGGTCGCATTTGAAGGTCTGAACAGCCCTAGTGCGGAGTATCAACCTTTTTAAACTAATTTTATCGAATATGCATTTGTGAATGCTGCAAAAGAAGTTGTTGTATGTATATCGTCCCTGCAAAAAGTGTTGCAACACTGCAATACATGGAGATTCTAATAGTTAGAAAGGTAACTTATTTTCACACGGTTTTCACCCAACATACACAACATCTTTTGGCATGGGGAAGATGCGGATAATCCACGACTAAGAATTAAGTGGTTGACAAGAATGATATGTTGGATGAGATGGTTGTGAAGTTTGTGAAGAACTACACTGGTAATCCAGAAAGGCTATCAGCTTTGCACAGATTTTACACAATTCTCTACACCAAATCAAATAGATGCAATGCATACAAGAAAGATGTGGTGCATAATATGCAACCTAAAATTGCCCCAGAAAATTCTAGTTTTTCTCTCGAGGAACTCAATGCCTTACCAACAGAAGTAAACAAAATCAGGAGGCATTTGAACCCGTACAGTGTATGTGCTAGGTGTGGAAATAAAAATGAAGGCAATACACATCTTTTACTTAAATGCGGGGCAGCAAAATGGATATGGAGACCATCATGACTTAACTTTAATTTTGACCAAGGTCAACAAATAGAGCTCACAATATGGTTTTCAGACTGGATGAAGAATGCTCCCGGGACAAGAAATACAACTCTCAGTTTTTGTCTTGTGGGAAATATGGAAAAGTTGTAACAAGCAAGCATTTCAAAGTGAAGAAACATGCCCAATTCATAGCTGGGGGAAATCTTGAGATCAACACCTTATTGAAAACAGATACATTGCAGGTGAGGGGACATGCATTTAAATCAAGCAATGCAGGAGAAAGCCCAAACAAGCACAACACTGTCCTTGCAACAAGGACAACTGGAGATATACTTTAGTCTTTCCATACAACTTAATCCATTGGAGCAAGTGCATAGAAACTCTTATCAAATAACAACCGATAAAATCCAACCTTTGGATTAGACTTCTTTCTAGCTACCTCTCATTTTAATAAGAAATTGAAACATTTTGGAGGGTTATTAAATCTAGTGCAAGATTTCATTGAAGCGACCTAAGTCTCTACAAAGATTCAGTCATCATAAAAAGATTGATAGCTGATCTGAAAGCAGCACTTTCAAAGATCAAAAGTCTGGCAATAAAAATAGTAAAATTTCTTACATGTAGCTTTAGTTCTTTTAAACCAAGAAATTCGTAGAAGTAGATTATGAGAAGTGCTTGTTAAGGACCTGCAATTAAGTAGGGTAATGTGAATATCAAACTAAAACCTTCTCTATCTAGAATTCTTGAGAGAACTACAGTAACTTGGGGCATTCTGTAGCCCGCCGATCTGCTAAATTTGGGGTTTTAATCATATAAATCATTTATGTTGATATAGTTTAGATTTAAGACATTACGGTTTTATGTTACCTGGAGAAGCTTTCAGACTGCATAAGGTAGGGTTTTCTAGGGGTATGGTCAGAAAGGTATATTTCATCACATGCATATGGAAGAAAGGAGGATCTAACATAAGGTGAGTTAGATTTTCTAATTATAAGATATCAACATAAATTTTAGTAACTTAATTAAGCAAATGTTTGGATTGAGGAAGAGTTTTTTTGAAATTTTAAAAGGGCGCATGGTGTTAAATGGGTGTCAGAAGTAATTATTCTGGATTGGGGGAGCTAAATAAGTTTTAGATCTTAAATTAGGTGCTAAGCTCTATACGTCCTACTGGGTGGAAAATTAGCAGTATTGGACAGTTATTCCTTGTTCAGTGTAATGTTATCATGAGAGGAAGAATAATAGTTAATCAGAATGCTGAAGTGGTGCATATTCTGAAAACATTTCCATTGTCTCAAATGTGGCTTCACTCTATACATAGAGTTCAATGCTGAAACATGCATTTACTTCTTATTAGAAAGCAATGAGGAAAACAAACAGTTTCAATATGAGTGATGTGAAGTCGTTAGATTTTGTAGATGCCTTGTATACTCCTCAAGGCTCTAAACATTATGAAGAGAGGAATGAGACTCTAAGTCTTGAAACAATTTTTACTGCTATCCCTAGAACTAGTAGGAGAGGAGTCGTGATGAAGTTGACACAGAAAGATATTGAAGAAGTGGTGGAGATTAAAAAATTAGCCTACTGGGCTACTGGCTTGATGATAGGGAGTTTAGTGTTGCTAGGATGAATCAATATTTTGAGGATTATTGGAGCATTGATGCCTATGCTCACCATAGATTCCAAAATTTCTATGTTGTCAAATTTCAAACCAGGGAGAAGGCCCTAGTTGTTTTACACAGATCCCCCTATTTTTTTGAGGGTTTTCTGGCCTTCAAGAGATGGGGAACGGGTATTTATTTAAGTAGAATTTGGGTGGAGAAAGTGAAGATCAACAACCAAATCCATGGATTGCCATCTGAAGGTTTCACACCAAGATTTGAAATAAAAAATGCTCAAATGGCTGGAGAGTTAAGTGAGAAGGACATAGACCCAGCCCTAGTGCTCAACGTCAAATACCTATGGGCCTCGATTTGGGTTTAACCAGGTGAACCTTTAATATCAGGTTTTTATGTAGACTTAATGAATAGTTCAAGAATTTGGGTGCATGTTAGATATTAGCGCTTGTAAAGTCTTGTAGGAGATGTGGTGTCATCGGACATCCTTTCCAAAGGTGTCTTGTTCTATATGACCTAGTAGTAGAAAATTTTATTGATAGGCATATACAAGCACACAATGCACTACATCGTACTATTATAGCTTATGATGTTAACAAGGAGATGTTTACTTCCTCCTTGAGGGCTTATAACCAAAGACAAACTAGGAGAAATAGAACTATAACTGCAGGCTATATGGATGCACGTTGGGAGAGGTACAGGTTTCTCACTAATTAGCAGGTTTAAGAGGGGTTTCTTTTTTCAATGGAGATAGATGATGAACTTCCACAAAAGGCGTATCTAAGCTCTTAAGCAGCTCAAATGGCGGTCAAGGTCCATCGGATGCTGGAGGAAAATTATAACAACGCCACTATGATCTGTATTTTCGAAGAGGTGGTCAACATACACCACCAGGGCCACCACTATTGCCGACGACACTGCTGTCTAATGGTGGATTTCCAAATGGAAACCTGCCGAATTAACATGCTGATCCATCTATAGATGATGACCTAATTGTGGACGCTGAGATAATGGAGCAACAGAACCAGGAGATTATGGACTAGGTGAATGCATCCATACAGGAGTAGACTCAATTGCATGCAAATCTGGAAGTGCATGCAACTCCGGAAGTGCAAATACAAGGTGCTAATGAAGATTTGCATAACCACACTTAGCAAGTGCTCAATATAGTGAACAACAGGGACATCAATGAGGATCAAGTTCAGGAAGATGTTCAAATGGAGCCTGGGACCCTAGTCAGAGAAGAATATGTGGAGCAAGTTAATGCACAAGATCAACAAGAGAGCCCACAACTAAAGATACAAACACATGTGATCCTTATATCAAGTTCTGAGGATAATAGTGAATCGGGCAGCAAATGTGTAAATCAGTAAATTAGGAGGAACAACAAGGGGAAACAACAACAATCACTTTCTCCAATAAAGAATATAAAGAAGAGGATGATTGGGGGTTTAATACAGGAAACTGTTTGAACCACAGAAATCAAGACAACCATTCAACAGGAAGGCAATGAAGAAGGAAGATGGAAATGGAGCCTGGAAAATGAAGCCAGAACTTGAGAAAGGAAGAGGCACTTAGGAAAATACATAAACAACTATAACGGAGCTGAACTGGAACTCAGCCCCGACGGAGTTCAGATGGAAAACTGAGAAAGTTGATAGGAGAAGCAGATTGGAGCCAATTCCTTACAGAAGGGGAAAGCTTCAGGAAAGAGATAGAGGGAGAGAGAGAGAGCAAGAAGGATGACTTACTTAGCTGAGGAGATTGGGGTGTCTGCGATTTACTTCAGTGTACCCCCAAAGAAAAAAATTTAGAGTGCTCTATTTCTATGCAGGTCCAGTTTTTTGGAAATAAAAAACATGAAAAATTAGGAATATGAAGGTGATGGAAGCAAAACAAATTTGAAATTTGGGAAGAAGCGTAAAAGATAGCCTAATTCACAACTCTAAAGCTTTCAGGAGCTAATCCAAATTAGCTCCTCAAGCAACCATGAGAGCCCTAATATGGAATTGTATGGGCTTCAATAATGCCTCTAAAAAAAGAACAATCAAACATCTGATGAGATAGTGGTAACAAAATATTGCATGCTTAGTAGAGACTCAATGAACTGAAGAAGAACTCAGTTTGTGGAAGGAAGAGACAAATCTATCAAAGCTGAATGTGGCTAAACCAGTTGGAAGACCATGAGGATTATTAATTACGTGGTTTGATGATATTAGTATTTCTTTTTTACATAGTTCATCAAATTTTATTTTCTGTTTTGTCACCAGAAACATAGGTTTCCAATGGTGCCTTGGTTTTGTATACGGTTCTCCTTCAGATTCGGGGAGATTGTTCTTTTGGGAGTCACTTTTATCATCTGCTTGTTTTAGTAGTTATCTGTTGGTGTTGGTAGGGGATTTTAACTAGGTCATCCGTCAACAAGATAAGAGAAGTGACCTTCTTGTGATGAATGATAGCTCTTTAGGCCTTGCAAAATTTGTGCAGAAACATCAGTTATAGGAAGTTCCTAACTAGGGATTATCGTACACCTGGTCAAATGATAGAGAGTATCCAAATATTATAGTGGAGAGAATTGATAGAGCATTTCTGATTTCTGAATGGGCTAAACAATTTCTTGGAGCCAAGGTGAATAATCTTCCCACCATCATCTCTGATCATGGTCATTTGTTCCTGGATTTGTATGATAAAAAAAGAAGTTGAGGTAGATTAGAAGATTTGAAGTTTTTTGGGCTAGGGTGGAATTTACAAATCAGATAGTCTCAAAAGTATGGACTTCCTTAGATGAGAATGGCTCACAACAGATTGAGCTAGTGAATCATTTGGACATGTAGTTGGATGCTACTCTTAAAAAACTTATGCAACTGGAGCTCACATTCATTTGGAAATCTTGACAAGAAACTGAAACCTTTATATAATCAGTTACAGAAGTTACAGTAGAGTGAGGACATTCTATATAATTCCACTACAGCAAAGGAAATAGTAGTTCACATTGAGGATTTGGAGCAGAAACAATCTGATTATTGGTAACAATGAGCAAAGGTAAGCTGGCTAAAATTTGGGGAGAGAAACATTTCAAAAAACATCTTGCTAGCTTATGAGGTAAACAAAAGAAAGGGAATCAAGGGTTTGTTGCAGTCAAACTGGATGCATTAGTTGAGTACCCTTGATTAAAGATATGTAATCAAAGGCGGTTCTTGAGTAACCACCTTTAATTAGGATCTGAGGGAGGTTCCAAATGTGGAAATCCCTCCCAAGTTATGCCAATTTTTTAAAGGAACCATTAAATCGATTAAAATTTGCCTTTAATTGGGTGTCTGTATTGGACTTTTGGGCTCAAGTATATAAAGCCAACTAGGGTTTCTTTCCCCCTTCATTTTATTCCTAAGGAAAAGTTTATTCTACCGTTTCTCCTTACACTTTATCCCCTACAAAATTATCACACCTTAAACTTTCTCCCCTTTCTAGTACCGCTACATTCCATCGTTGCAACCCTCCATTGCCGCCGCTCACCCTTATGTCGCCACCCACCATCACGCCATCCTACACCCCCCATCCATCCTCACCTTGTTGCTGAAGGTCCGATACTGGTCTCTACCGCTGAATCGCCTCCACTCGCTCACCTTTACCTCCGACGCTTTACCGCCTCTGCCTCCACCGCTCCCTCGCTGTTGGGTCTCCTCCGCCACTGGGTATCGCTTCGTTGGTTTTCCACTGCTGGGTGTCCACTGGGATTCAATTGGGTGTTTGCGATTCTTTGTTCCTTCAATGTTATTGCTGGGTTGCATTCTTTGTAGCTGAAATCCACCTAATAAATTAGTTGGCTTTGGTACGCTGGCGAAACCGATTGGTTTACAGTAGCTTTTTTAAAACACCAAAATGAGTCTGAATTCTGAACTGAATTCGGTCCTCAATCTATTTTTGAACCACCTTTGATTGAAACTGATTAAAGTTAGGACCAGAGAAGGCACTTGGTCCGATAAAATTGCTTTGATTGACCTTTTTCCACTAGTGATATGAGCAAGGCGTATGATCGGATTTCCTAGATTTTTCTAGAGAAGACACTAACATCTATGAGCTTCCCACCCTCCTGGATTAACCTTAATGTAGTGTGTTCAGTTAGTGACTTATAAGGTAGTGGTTAATGGAGTACACTCTCCTTTCTTCACCCCTAACAAAGGGTTGAGACAAGGATGTCTTCTGTAGCCCTATCTTTTTTATTGTAGCTCAACAATTTATGTCATCATGAATGGAAGCAAGATTGAATCACAAGAATGATATAGGAATACAAATAGTTAGGAAATGCCCTAAGATTAATCATCTCGTGTATCCAAATAACTGCATCTCAAAATGCAGCTATCCAGAAATAAACGAAATGGCAAAGACTATTGATCTTTATGCCAGATTCTCGGGTCAAAGGCTGAATTTTGATATGTGTGGAATTAAATTTAGCCCTAATGCTACCCCACAGATGCAAAAATATAACATGTATGGTAAATATTTAGGTATGAACATTATTTCGGGATGGGGAAAAGTGTTGGGTTTTGGACAAATGCCAAAAGAATTTCTACGTAATTATTTATTGCTAAATGTTTAGGAACCTGAAAGGTCATACACAATAGAATATATTATTGGGGTTGATGGATTAATGAGATATTTGATCCATAAGGGCTAATTGACAATTATTTATTTATGGATTATTTTATAATCAAGAAAAATATGAATGAAATATTGTAAATGATAAGAGTTACCATTTCTCACAATCAGTATTGATTTGGAAAATCAATGATGACTATAATATTCCATCAATCAGCAGTAATACATGATTAATGTTGTATGAATGAAATGTTAATATGGTTGATATGAATGGAGTGTTAATACCAACAACTTACATATATTGATATGAATAGGGTATTTGATAGAATGATTTCCCGTAATGAAGTCTGTATTACAGACTGAAATAAATAGAGAGTACAAATGAAGTAAACTAGTG
>JAULKM010075902.1:0-11767 GCA_032355605.1 Rubia tinctorum
TATACTTATTTAAAATAATATTATTTCTATTTATAATATAAATTAATAATTTTATAAGAAAATAATATTTATTTGTACTAAAATATTCTGAATTTCAATTGACTTTTTTAAAAATCAAATATTCCACTACTCGGAAATCATAAAACACTGACCCAAATCCAAAAATATACTCCGTTAACACAGCCTCTTGCCGATTCGGAAATCTTAATGTCATAGTATTTCTATCTTGAATTTAAGAAATAATAATGTTATTAAAAACTAGTTCATATGAAAATTATATTTTTATTTAAATTCGAACTGTATACAACTTGAAAAATAATATCGAATACCAAAATCTAGAGGACTCATTTTTAATATCGGATACCAAAATTTATACTCTCACATCACAGGAGGATATAAGTATCCTTTTCACCTTCACCTTTGTCTTCACACAAGGAAAGTACAAAGGTAGCACTCTCAGCGTCCAAAGGCGCAACCCCCTCGAAGAACTCTCCCCCGAGAAAATGCCAAGATGGATGCTACAGTAATTAGTGGATGCTACACTAGAGGGAGGACGCATTTCGGAAATGAGTCCTCTACCTTTTATTTTTTTTAAAAAAAAATTTGCATGCCAAAACCGCATTTTGGTAATGCGATCTCATTTTTTGTTTTTCTCCTCTTGAATTTCTTTTTTGCTTCGTTGACCCCGTATTTCTTTTTTTAATCGTAAAATGAAGACGCATTATCGAAATGCGTCATCAATGTCCCTTTTTTTAAAAAAAATCTGCCAAGATTTTTGGTGTAAAAGAAAGAGAGAAAAAAATAATATTTTAATTATTATTTGTATAAAAATATCATAATATTATTTTTTGAGTTGTATATGGGTCGAATTAAAATAAAAATATAATTTTTATATGAACTCTTTTTGAATAATATAAATTTTATAATATTTTAATATAAATATATATTATTTTCTTATAAAATCATTAATTTATTATTTTATATTATAAATAAAATAATATTATTTTATATAAATATAACTATTGTATATACTATTGTAATTGAATTTTGCTTTATAATTATTTTTAAAAAATATAATATTTTAAGTATTATTTGTATAAAAATATTATAATATAATTTTTCGTGTTGTATATGGGTAGAATTTAAAATAAAAATATAATTTTCATATTAACTTTTTTTTAATAATATCACTTGTTTTACTATTTTAATTTTCATATGGAGCAACGTTGTTCTGTTCTTTGGGTTTAAACAGAAATTAAAAAACGCATTTGCGAAATGACGGTGAATACGCATTTACCAAATGCGTCGTTAATATTACAAATAAAAAAATTGAAAACAATGTGTTTTCAAAAGTTTGGCAAAAAATAAAAAGTTGAAGACGCATTTGCTAGATGCGTCTTTCTTAGCTCAATTTTTTTTAAAAAAATAAAAAGGCTGAGGACATATTAGGTGAATACGTTCTTACTATTTGCATCCAATCCAATCCAATCCCTGGTATTATAGCACCAAAGAAAGAAAAAATTCCTCATTTATGATGGCACAATTATGAGGGCAAAAAGCAGAAGTGCAAAATGACAAAGGATGTTACAAGGAGGCATGAGTCTATCTGTCTATGGATGCATAAGTAGATGAAACAGTATCCGTTTTCGGTAGTGGTTTTGGATTATCGAGAACACATAGGGGTATTACAATAGTGTCGTCTGTCTGCTCTGTAGACTTATGGTCCTAATCTAAGAGCAGAATGAATACAACGGTTGAGGTGAGGTCAATAGCACATACATTACTTTTCGTTATTTTATTTTTACAGTTTTCAATAATCATTTTTTACCTTATATATTTCTAGTTATGTATATCAATTCAACATTAAAAAAATTAAGATGCTAACATGAATTTAACAATATCACATACGATAGTTTTATCTACATATATAAATTTATATTAATGGTCAGACTTTAATAAATTTGACTTGAAAAAAGTTAAGGGGTTAATTGTTGTGAGACAGAGGGAAGATATTGTTCGGATTAGGAGCTTTTATTTATTTCGGAAGACCTCAATGATGGATATATACGAGGAACGCAGCATGAGTAAAATGTTATGGAGGATATACATAAATTGGGGATTAAATAGAACCAAAAACAAGTTGAAATCATATGAATAAAACTATTTAAGGAAAATCAGAAGTGCAGTGGTACTCACTCCGGTTCATTAGCATTAACTCACTTACTTTTGACACTTGAATTTCAGAAGGTAAAATTAATGGTTGAGAATTCATTGAAATAGTAAAAAGTAAATTGAGTGAATAAAAATAATATATAATTTGTCAAAAAGGGAAAGGAGACAATATTAAAAAATTGTCTCAAAAAGAAAAGTGAATCAATGTTAAAAAATTCAGAGGAATACAAATATTTTTCAAAAAAATAGTGGTCATATTGTAACGAAATTCCGGTATGAGATGCCATGGAAGTCTTGGGAAGGATACCGTTGGAGTAACAAAATACTTTGCTACGGTAGCTAGGTACGCATATCCCCGTGTCAATAAATTTTCAAGGTCCTCGTTGTCAGATTCTGAAGGATTCAGCTTCAACACGTAAAAAGAAGCCAGCTTTTCTTCCTCTTCCAGACAAAACCTACCCTTCTTTGCTTTCAATAGCAACAGTGCTATTACTCTGGAATTTAAATTACCCTTTCCCTCGCTTGTATTAATTGCAAAGTTTTCATCTTTTCTCGTACTCTCTATCTCAACTCTAACTGCACAGTTCAATTTATATTACCATTTATTGTCCAATTTTAGTCTCATATTTGAATAAATATATAAATAATAATATTATCGTATGTGATATTGTTGGCTTGTCATAACAAGTAGTTTTTCAAAAGTAACTTTTTGTTTATTGTTACTATACGTAATTAAACATATTAACGGTTAGACAAGTTTCTTGATGAGTATGAAAATAATTCTGTATAGAATATTATTTGTGTTGATTTAATCCATGTTGCATGTGAGGCCATTGTTGATTGGACACTCATAAATCTACCTCGGGCTCCCCCTACGTGGCACCAAACGATTGGTTGTTCGCACGGTTTGTGGACCAAGGCGTGGACTAAAAGCCACCGCGTTTCATTTTTTTGAGGTAGACGTCTCGATTTTATTCTTCTCCTTCCGCCTTCCTTTATCTCATCAGCTTTAATCATCCCTCTCCTCCAATCCTTGCCGACGCAGCTTTCAATGGAATTTCTGCGATCGAAGACGACTTGAGAAGGCGATTAGCTAACAAGGAAGGAACGCGCAAAGATGTTCCGTCGGAATGGTAAACATATTTCAAAGCAATTGAAAGTCGATTCAACTTGCCTCTTGTAAACCTAATCATCAGGTGATACGATTACCCGATTGCACATGTTACTATGAAAGGGTATGTGAAAAGTTTTTACATTACTCTATAAATTAATTGAGATTAGCCCTAACTTCACATCTTTGAAAGTTGGGTTCTGTGGTCTGCATGATGATAAGGAGGACTAGGAAGAACAACGATTGTTGGCGGCGTCGACCGAGACTCTTCTTCGCTAAACCTGCCCACTGGTGGAGAATGTCCAACTGTTTTGTGCTGCGGATTGGGGAATGAAGTTCTGTAAATGGAATGTGGTGGTCTAAGAACGCGATGACTTTGCCTTATGAAAAGTTGGGGAGCATCGAACAAGAAAGGAGGTTGCAAGATGGAATCTGACATAGACTTTCTTATGATGTGTCATCTTGCAAGGAGGAAGAGAGTTATGTGCCGGGAAGATGTGTTAACTGGGCGGAAGATGGGAAGTTATGGGGCAGAACTAGACCGGGGAGGGAAGATGCCTGGACTGGACTGTCGAAAAAGAGGTGATGGGGTAAAACTGGACTGATTAATAGATTGGAAATTAATCCGTAATCAGTGTTTTGCTTAATTCTGTCCCTTTTAATGTTTTGTGGTTGCTCATCTTATGTATGTAGCTGATTTTGTTATGCATGTTTGATCAAGCTAGCAGGTTACTATGATTCTTTCTAATCTATCTTTATAGTTTGCGTTGTTAGAACTGGAGTTTCTCATCCTCCCTGTTCAAGAAATGTGAATGCAACTTCTACTCTAAATTTAGTTGGTTATGTAGAGTCAATTATCATATTTCAGATATGGAGGGGTACATGTGCATCAGCGAACCCAGGAAAGTGGTTTTTTTCTTATATGCAAGGGCTTATCTGTAAAACTCTGCATCAGTTGATTAGACACCTAACTTGATTAAATTTAAACAATTTCATGTCTATTATGCTTGAACAATGGCTGTGGTTTACCAATCTTGTTTTAGTGTTCCCGTCATTTTTAATTTTGACCTTAAGAAAGCCTGGTTGCCGACGGAATCACCCATCTCCGAATATCATTTGCTAAGATGCCTAATCGTACAAAACACAGAATGTATTGGTGATTATGCTGCTCAGAAATGAGTTCGTTTGGTTACTATCGCGTTCTACATTGCATGTAGGGACAACTTAGTTGATCAAGTGCATCATGATTTGATTCTTGTGAATTGCGACATGTGTAATTGGTTTATTAGGCTACGTTAATGATTTATTCCTAATGGAATGAATTCGGTATTTATGTACGTTTTTACAAGAGACGGGTAAAACGTGAGAATCATTGGGTTTTCTGAATTTGAATTGAAATGTTGTAAGGCACTCATATTGTCAAACTGTTATACGAAATCCCAGTTCTGTGGTATTTCTTTTCTCCATCAAAGATGTTCATTTTTATGAATACACTTTCCACTATCCGCGAACTCTTCCCCAGGGAAAAAGAGTTGGAGGAATACAATTGTCAAAATTGGTATGAATTTTTCTAATTGGTATTCACTACTAGAAAATAAATACATAGGCACCGATATTTATTGCTGGCAGGGCAATACCGGTGCTATAGATAACATATGCACCGGTAAGGGAACAATAAACCAAAATACCGGTGCATATGAATAAATCCAGCACTAATTTTCAAATTAGCGTGCCAGATATTGGTGGCTAAGAAGAAAATGTGTGTGTGGGTAATTTTCCAGCACCGGTATAGGGATAAATGACATATACCAGTGCTGTTGTAGGTGCATATGACATGGAATAGTATTTTTAGCGGGTAAATTTAGTGCAAAAATATCTAGCACCAGTATCGGCGATAATATACCGGTGCTAGAACAACATTAAATGCAATTCTAAATAACCAACTCTAAATTACTCTAAAACATATACTAGCATTTTCAACATTTCACCAAGAAGATTATTTATTTAATATATCTATATTTTGGCAAGAATAAAAAATTATATTTTGGAGTTATGGATGAAAGGGTAACACAATTTTGGGCCATAGTGTAATTTTCCAAAACTGTGTAGAAGTAATCAATGTTGACTTTAGAGACCCTTTCATTCACCCATACATGCACATATTGCAAATTCCCAATGGTATTTTATTGAATTGCATTTCGGTGTCGCCAATTTCGTGATTCGACAACTCTAACTTTCTTGGAGGGACTTAAGTGCAAAAATTTAAAACTATACTCGTAACTAGAAATTCAAATCCGCTCAAACGTGATGCTACCCTATAAATCCCCATTGTATTTTCCAAGTCCGTAAATAATATTTATAAAAAATTGGACACAATAACATATCCCCAATCATTTCCAATTTTCCTTTCTTACTTTTACGTAATCAACTCCAAGTTACTCTAGAACATGTACTAGCGCTTTCCAACATTTTTTCCAAAAAATCGCTTATTTAATATTTATATATTTTGGCAAGAATAAAAAATCATATATTTTGGAGTAATTGATGATAGGGTAACACAATTTTGGGCCATAGTGTAAATTTTCAAGACTGTGTAGATGTAATCAATGTTGACTTTAGTGGCCCTTTCGTTCATCCATACATGCCTAAATTTCAAATTTTCAATCGTATGGTGTTACCAATTTCGTGATTCGACAACTCCTTCTTGGAGGGACCACTATCATAGGAAACACCTTCTAGCACCGACTTTTTGGAAGTCTAGCACCGGTTTTTGGGGGTCAAAAAACCGGTGCCTAAGTAGGGGTGAAACTCTTTCACCGGTTTTCAAAAAACCGTTGTTAAATTTAGCATTGGTTTTTTTGTTAGCACCGGTCTTAAAAACCGATGTAATATTTGGGGCACCGGTCTTAAATTTAGCACTGGTTTTTAAAACCAATGTAATATTAGCACCAGTCTTAAAAACCGGTGTTAAATTAACAACAGTTTTAAATGTTACCGGGTCAAAAAAACCAGTGTTAATTTGGAGCACCGGTGATTTATTTGGGGTACCGATAATTTATTTGCACTGGTTAAAAAATTGGTGTTAAAATTGGAACCAATTTTTTTATTTGCACTGGTTCTAAAAAATCTGGTTTTGAAATTGGTATCGGTTATATATGGGATCGGTTTTTGTGAACCGGTGTTAAAATTGCCACCGGTTTTTTATTTGCACGGATTCATAAAAACCGCTATTAAAACCAGCATTGGTTTTTTATAGGATCGGTTTTTTAGAACCGGTGTTATGTTTTTTATTTGCACCGGTTCAAAAAAACTTGTGTTAAAATTGGCACCGATTTATGAGAATCGGTGTAAAAATTGGCAACGGTTTTTATTTTAACCGGTTTATTTTTCAAAACCATTGCTACTTTTTACATAGAAGGCACTGATTTTCATTAGTGCAATGTAATAAACCGGTGCACCGATTATACTACACAAATTCCCAACAATCACAAATCATCGCACATAAACAACAATTTTCTTGCAAAAACTCATTGACTATGATCAAATGCAATTTCTTAGGTAAAGGAGCACATGAATGTGGTCAATGGTAGCCAAAAATATGTTGACAACCCTACATAAGATACGAGAACACAGTGCTTCATGAAGATGATGTGTATCGAATGTTGGGGGCATTTACCTTTCATAAGAGATACTATTAACTGATTGATATATGAACATGAATCTATCCCCAATAATGGATTCAATTCCCTGTTTCACATGCAATTGAGCCATGCAATGTGGCAAAATATTTTTCGCAAAAATACGAACCCAACTTAGAGCAATGTTGCGTAGTTCTCTTTCCCCAAAGGAGTACGATCTTCTAGAAATTGCCGAAACATGTATTAAATTGAATGTACATTCTACATGTGAGAAACAGTACACATAGGAAAAAACAACATAAGAAAACATACCAGAATAATGTCAATCTCATGCACTTCTTTGACAATTTTTCCATATAATACATGCAATGGTATCCACATTCTCAAGTTCTAAGCTGAATCTAGTGCTGATATAAAAAAGGTTTTGTTTAAATGGTTATGAACATGAAATTTACATAGGAATTCCAAATTTACGAGATAATACGTACATTGATGTTTATGACATTCCATGTATAGTCTAGAGGGTAGGTTTTATTTTTCTCTGAATTGACGTAATGTCGATATTTTGTTTCAGTCCTAGAAATGATGGAAAAATATTTTTATTAATATATAAATACCAAAACATATCTATGGATCATAATAGTTTAATCAGGTATATAATTGATTAAATGGAAAAAAAATTGATCAACTTACGAATGAATCAATTTAAGGTATTACTTGTTATGTTTGCCAATTCCCCCACTCATCGAGTCGATGCAATATACTCGTTCATGTTCCGGCACAAAAACGATAAAAAACCAATGGGTACTACAAAAGTAAACAATAAAATATCTAATGTGATTATTAGCACATATATTTTTGAAAAACCGAAGATACGGGCACAGTTGCGTGCAACTGCTTCCAGAGGGAAAACAACTTTAAAACTAATAAAACCTCAATTTAGTTAATCTTTTACATGCATAGAACTTTCTCTCGATTGTACGGGAAGACGTACATCCTTACTTGAGTGCGGCGCATTATAGTTGAAATCTCTTTCACAGTCAATTCAACCCACATATGTGCATTTTGAGCAAGAGAATTTGAACCAACAAGAACAAACTGGACGTGACATCGATCAACCATCCCATCACCTAGGTGTCTGCAAAAAATATATTTAAAATGAACAATCATAATCAAACATCTATAATAATGTAAGCATGCATTCTTACGATGCCCATAGATCAAGTTGCGGTCAACTAATCCACTCCATTTCGTGTTCTTTGTTCAGGCTGCTCATGAACAAGTTTAGTTTGCCAATAAAAATGGCCGCAGAGATGTTTTTTGATCCAAACACATCCGCATTGAAAAGGATGTGGAAGATTTTCTTAGGTCCAAATGCTTGTGTAAATGAACTTATAAATTCATAGATCTGTTGAACATCAACAATGCATTCTTGGTCTTCTGCGACCCACTGAAAGATCC
Source organism: Rubia tinctorum (assembly GCA_032355605.1). Taxonomy (NCBI): domain Eukaryota; kingdom Viridiplantae; phylum Streptophyta; class Magnoliopsida; order Gentianales; family Rubiaceae; genus Rubia; species Rubia tinctorum. The sequence continues at coordinate 8,383 of JAULKM010075902.1, forward strand.
ATGCTATTGTAATTCCATTTGAGAATATGATAAAATTAGTTTAGTTTTATATGCATATAATTCAACAGTTGGTGGGATTTGCAAAGTATTAAATGACTCCTTACAGAAAGTTGATGGTCAGAAACCGAGTTGGGTGGAGTTGATTGGCCAATCTCTGTCAATGCAATAATTTATTTTGCTACATACTAATGGGTAAAATGTTAGTTTTGTATTGAAAATAATAATCTCTATTAAAAATGGAAGTGTGTGTGGGGGGGGGATGTTTGACCTCCTCTTTCACTGATCGAGTATAAGTTGTCAACTATTCATTAGAAGTATCCTCATGAGCGACCACCTATGATAGGGAGAGAGTGTGTTTATTTGTATTTGGAAGTCAAAGTATGGTAATAAATTTATTTCTCTAACCTCTTCTTCCTCCATGGTATTTTTTAGTGTAAGCTTTTTTTTAAGGTTTCCATCTTCAACCACCACCATGTTGCAAGGTGACTGCTTCTCGATCTCCTAGGTAATCAGATGAACGATAAATTATGTTAAGTTAATTTGTGAAAAGATAATTATGCTACGTTCATAAAAATATAATTATCATACCTCATCATCTTGTTGGTTAATGTCACCGATCAACTTTTCGGGCCATAGAATCTTATATCCAATGGCCTCAGATATAAAATCAAATTGTTCACGTTCAATAGGCAAAGGTGCCTTCGGGATGATCACAAGTCCACAAAGCTTAACTCGCTCCCACCTGATAGGCAAGTCCGTTTCCTTATCCTTTGGAAGCAAGATACCGAATGCAGCAGCGTCCCTTTGTCCACTATGGTTCAAAACATATTGGCAGCACTTTTTTTTCCTTTCTGAGCACAAAATCCACAATTTTTTTAAAACATCACTAGAAGGAACTGTAAATAAAAAATCAAAAGAAAATAATTTTATCAATGTAATCAATTTCGAACTTATCCATGGTTCATAAATGTATAAATTGATACGAGTTTTGAACATCAAATTCTTTCCATCGCCAAAACCAGTCATATAGATCTATGCGATTATTAAAATGCGAGTAATGAAATACCTAAGGGAATATGGAAAATGGGAAAAAAACTTGCAGAGAGAGCAGCTGCGAGCAGGTGCGGTCAGTGAGGAAGTAGCTAAATAAATGATATCGTTTGTATAGCACAGTCGCTCTATTAGTTCTAACTGGGGAAAACAAAACCTGTTGCAAATGTGTTTCCTAAGAGAGCAGCTGCTCAGCCGCTCTATTAGTTCCATCTGGGAAAGATAAAACTAGAAGTGGTGCTAACCGCAACTGCGCGCAGCTACTCTATTAGTTTGAAATGGGGAAAACAAAACCTTAACCAAAAATGTTTCCCCAGAGAGCAACTGCGTGCAGCCGCTCTGTTAGTTCCATCTGGGAAAACCAAAACTAGAAGTGGCTGCTAACCGCGTTGCGCGCAGCCACTCTATTACTTTAGTAGAAAAAATAGCATAACTAACAACATATATATGCCCACAACTAACAACATACAAATATATGCACACAACTAACAACATCCAAATATATGCACACGACTAACATCATTGATAGGAAATCCCAATCCAAAATCAACTTTCATAGGAAATCAACCAACAACATTCTAAATCACGATTACCATTGACCTAATATTTATTACCATCACATACATGCGACAAACAAACGTGTGTGTTTTTTAAATGAGTTTATTAGTAAGAAGCAACTTAACAGGCTAAATGGTTATTATCTCATTTTTCATAACATAATATGTGACAAGGGTCATGTTATAGAATACCTTGTCATCATGAACATTCTTTTGTGGGTCACTTGATCCGGATGGTGAAGGAATGAATACCCGGCTGTCTTTATCAGTTGAGTTGGATGATGTAGCAAGGAAATTGCGGGCATCCAAGTGTGAGGGAATGGGTTTACCCAATTGTCTAGACAGTCATTGTGTTTGCGCCTAAAAAAGGCAACAAATCTTTTGTTGAGCTCGACGACCTCCATTGACACATGTTTCTCATTTGATGTTTCTTCAAAATTTATTATGTTTATGCTCCCACGGAAACTAGATGCATAACGACTAACATCAATATGTGGGAGGGTATCATTCATCTTCGCCGCTGTAGGTGATGAGACGTCAAATGCATGTGTTTTCCGAAGCATTTAACATCTCTTTTGTTATGTTTTTGTTGCGAGATTACTAGATTTAGGTAGGTTTACATCATAAGGGGTTTACATGACCGTTTTCAGTTTTTATATCTAAATCATTCATTTTGCAACCTAGTTGAGTCTAATGGATTTTTGGTTCTTACGAGCATATAGATTTCTTTTTGTAAGCTTAATTTTTAGATTGCTCGTAAGCACTTTGGAGTATTTTATTGAAGGCCATTCATAAGGATGGTAGAAGATTGAAGGCCACAAGTCAGAACGTGGTAGAAGACAAAGAAGCGGATGAATTGTGATCCGGAAGTGAGAACCAAGTTCCGAGAAAAATCCAAGAAGAACCAGCCGCTAAGGTTTACACCATTGGATTCGTCTTCTCGAGCACTATGAAATCGACTACAAGAACTCCCAAATCGGATCAACGGTTCACCCGTGGCGACTAATCGAAGATCGGCCGGCCGACCGGCCGGGTGAAAAAGGCCGAGCGTGCGGCCCGGGCGCTTAATCGCGCGCCCAAAACGACGAAGAAAACAAGCCCCCGAACCGAGAACGCGTGGCCAGCCCCTCATTGGGTGCGCCCGCGCTCCAGCACCCGACGTACTGTGTCAACCGCGCGCCCCAGCCGCACAGTAGCTCAACCGCGCGCTCCAGCGTGCGGCCTCCGCGCGGGCTCTCCTTGCCCCCGCGCGCGCTTCCGAGCGTTCAGCCCTCTCGGTCTGTGTCTTCCGCTCGAGCGCGCAACTTCTTCTCGCTCGCGCGGCCTGCGCGCATCCAGCGCTCAAGCTCTCTGCGCCAGCCCGACCGAGCGCCTATGTCACCGCGCAGCCAGCTCACCCTGCATCCACTTGGACCTTTCTTCTCACCAACTTGTACTATAAATATCTTCTTCAACTTGTACTTGTCGATTACTTGTAAGCATTTTGGAGTACTGTATTTAAGGCCATTCGCAAGAATGGTAGAAGATTGAAGGCCACGAGTCAAAACGTGGTAGAAGACAAAGAAGTGGAGGAATTGTGATTCGAAATGTGAACCAAGTTCCGGGAAAAATACAAGAAGAACTAACCTCTGAGAGTAGGATCATTGGATTCATTTTCTCGAGCACTATGAAATCAACAACAAGAACTCCCTAATCGGATCAACGGTTCACCCGTGGCGACCAATCGAAGATCGGCCGGCCGCCCGGCCGGGTGACGAAGGCCGAGCGCGCGGCCCAGG
>JAULKM010075931.1:0-11766 GCA_032355605.1 Rubia tinctorum
TAGCAATCTTACAACAAAATGATAACAAAAGAGATGTTAAATGCTCCGGAAAACACATGCATTTGAGGTCAGGTCAGTGGTGCAATGAGTATAAAATCAATGTGCAGCGCTCAATGTTAAATGAAAAATGTTGTGTTTAAAAAAATATGTCGTATTAGTTTAACTTCCTATTTTGAACATTTTCAACAATATTAATTGATGTTCGGAGAAATCTTAGATCGTTAAAAAATTGATATTCAACGACTAATAGATAAATATACCATTGCACTTCATTTTTGGTGCAATGGGTACAAAATAAACGTGTGATGCTATGTATTCAAAAAAATGAATTTTATTACTTAGAGCTTAATGTATACAATTCCTCCTTTGCATATATAATATGAACGAGTGTGTGTGATAATTTTATTTCCCTTTGTTATTTAGATATATGACAATTTTCCTTATTTTGTTATTATGATGTTCACCACGTTTTGTATTTCTCAATGCATTTACTCTACTTGTAATTTTCAAGTTTATTTGATCTCACACTTGGTTTCATGTCAATGTGAACATGCTTGTGTCCTACGGAATAACAGTATTCTCCTGTTTCAAAAAGTGACTATCGTGTATTTCATGCCATTTATAGAGCCTTTTACTCTACATTTCAGATTGATGTACGACATGATTCTCTTGAGTTGGTCCATTAATTCATGATTTTGATTGAGAGAATAGACTATAAGGATTATTATATCACATGTCGTCTCTGCAGTGGTAAGCAAACATGTTAAAACCATGCCTTAAATACATCAAAGACCTTCACTTTATTCTTCATTGCGGCAATGACATTCCAATAACTTCTAACCTTCTCCAAAGAAGATTATTCCACTTTATTTTTACCAAAAAAAGCCATTGTGGCAAAGATATTTGATGATATTCTTTTGTTGGTCCATGTCACAGTTTTACTATATCTCGTCTATGATGCTATTATGATCACTTGACGTACTTAGACCAAATTCAAAACTTCGTGCATTAAAAGTGCAATTAATGAACACATTTAATGCAATAATCGCGCAGAAGAACTATGAGGGCATGACAATGTTCATCACATTTTAAAGGGTATTTCCTACCAATAAAGTAGAAATAATGAATTTTTTTTAGAAGTTTGGAATGGACTGCATACAAGCCTTCCACATTTAGTAAGTGGACACTAACAATCAACCGCTCTATGCACGGATTGTGTTCACCAACCCCGCGATCATTGAAAACAATCCAAATGGTGCTACAAAAGTCAAGTTTTCTATCAGCGGCAAACATTTTTTGTAGCCCAATTTTATAGGAGGAATCGAGTATTTAGTCTAATTAGATGGTTACCTACATATGTGATAGCCCTTTAAAGTTGAGGTAAAATATGTACAAAAACTCACCATTCTTCACATGAGACACATTTTTAGGACACTTTAGGATGATAAAATCTTCATCAAGTCCATTTAAAGATCTGGAAGAAGTTTAAATGTTTGTTGATTTTTGAAAAAGTTGCCTTTATCTTAAGTCTAATATGTTGTTTACAATTCATCTACACCTAAATGCATGCGTTAACACATGCATTTGACATGTTTGTTACTATTTTTTTGTTGGTTGATTGCTAGTTTAGTTATGTTTACATTACAAAGGGTTTAGATAACCGTTTTTGGTTTTCTTATCTAAATCCCTAGTTTTGTGGACTTAATCTGGTATAACAGACACTATGTTGTCACAAGAACCTATATCTTCATTTCCGAGCTTATTGTTGGGTTTCCCGTGAGCACTTTGGCATATTTTTGTAGAAAGTCATCCGCAAATGTGGTAGTAGACAGAAGGCCAGGAGACAAAATGTGGTAGTATATGAAGGCTTGCCGAGAATAATAAGGGACTTGAGTCCAAAAATTGAAGACTTAGTGAGGCTGGTCCAGTCAACCCAACCCGTTCCATAGGCCCTTAGCATGGGCCACCTTATTCAACATAGCACATGCTGTCGAAACGTCCTGTGTGGCTAAGTATGGGCACGGGCCGTGCAATTTAACATGGCATGTGCCACTCCAAAGTCAACATTCGAAGACCATCACACAGGGTGTGAAGATATACATGCCTCGCCATCAGTTAGCTCAAACATCCACTCTCATCTGACGGTCCGTAAGGATATACATGGCCCGTGTTGTTAAGAAGAGGAAAATCATAGACCCGGACGGTGGCCAGTGAAGATTCACACAGCCTGTGGTGTTCAATTGATCAAGAAAGAGTCACAACCAGCATCCAGGGATGAATCGTGCATTTGCGAGCTTAGACCGGCCAAGAAGAAGCCTCACATGGTGGCCCGTGTTGAATGACATGGTGGTACCAACAAAGACCAACACGGGCCATGTTCTATAGCATGACCCATGTCGACGACTGCTAGGATTAAGGTTACATTTTGGGCCTTTTTCAAGGCCCAGTTCCCTAGTACTATAAATTGGATTCTATGTCTACTAGGGTTTAAGTTTTTGGCATTCATTAGTTTAGTTCTCCTAATTCCAAGAGTAGGTAAAGAGAGAAAGGGAAATACCCTTCTCTCTTAGATTTTATTTTCTCTTTGTTCTTGCCCAAAGGTATTGAGTCCAATAAAATACTTGGATTTGATGCTTAGGGAGTAGTTAAATTAGCTTGGGAATCTATATTTTCATTCATGACTAGATGTTGACTTATTGATATTCTTAGATTCCCCTATCTTTATGTCTTTTGAATATTTGTGGCTGATTTATGCTTTCTAATCTTGTGAGATTTATGATATGCCATGTTTCATGATGCACCCATACATCTATGTGTAGTATAATATTGTGCTTGGCTTCATTGCTATCTTGGCAGTGTTAGATTATGGCTATTGTAGGTTCGAGAGTACCGTGGAGATGGGTGCATTCATGTTACCTTGAGAGTACCATCCCAATTGGTTAGACTATAATTCTAATTGTCTAGCCATGTGAGGAATCACATGTTAGGGGTACTAGACTAATCCTTAACAAGGAGAAACCCTTAGCTTACCCCAATAGATGAGCGTGATAGTTTGTAGCGTCTAGGGTTATTGTGTTGCGACTAAGGTAGTGTCACCTCTAAAGTCATCACAACATGCCAACTTCTTTCCCTCTCTAGGCCTAGGGATTAGTATCCATAGTGGTGTGCCTAAGATGTATTGTCCTAACTTTCATATCTAACGGTGGCTAGCTACGTAAAGAATTATTCCTTTAAGTGTGGGCGTGTTAGCATTGGGAGTGATGATGGAGAAGGAAAGAGATTAGCGTACCTTCCCTAATTACAGAGGCGGTATGGAAACATGTATGTAGTTGCGATATCCCTTTCTGTGGAAGACATTTGGAATGCCTGGCTATCTCCACACTATATAACGCAGGCATAAGATAGGTTTATATCTTTTGCATGTAATAGAATCTAGGATTTAAGTTATTCCTCGGTTATGTTATGAAAATATTCTCCAAGTGCTAGCGATATCTAGTTTTACTCTTGTATTCTAGCATGCTTGTAGTTGTTAGATAAAACCCCCAAAACCTTTTTTTTTCAACATTAGTTATTCCTGCCACGTGATTGGAATGATGACACGATTGCGACTTTGTATAGTTAACCGTTGAATTCCTTGCATCTCTGTGGACGACCGCAGTCTTGCCAATATCTACCTTAAAAGAAGTTTAATAGTAGAAACGGGAGCAACATTATGAATTCTATCTTTGATCTTCCAAGCCCTCTCCACGTGTTAGCATATTTTCCAAAAGGTTGTTTTATTAGTGTCCTCGCAGGGAGGCGGATCAACAATTGAATTTGGTAAGACTGAATTTGGTACGGTTTCTTACGTCATGAAGTTTGGTAGTTTCCATTTGCCTATAAATGGATGGACTTGTCGACTTCTAAAGTATGAAACATTTACTCTGAAGACATTTAATATAATATTGTTCCTTTCTTACCTTGGGTTGTCTGGTAAGCTTGGACCGCAAGAATGATTGGATTTTGTAGCTATTTTTATAGGTTAAGGTTAAATGAGAATTCAATTTAACACATTTCACTTTTAGTGTTTGTGTGTCATTTGTATTAGACATGGTCATGGATTAAATTCCTTGGTTGCCCTTGATCTCATCTTTTATCACTTAGAGCTTATTGTTTACAACTTTTTAATAACCATATGTATTGTGCGCGTGTTTGCGAAAATTTTCATGCATGTGTTTTTCTCTATCATTTTTGTGTACTCCAATTAATCGAGTTTGATTAATATTAAATTTTATTTTCCCCAATTAATTTACATTATGAACCGTTTCCAAATTTTTCTGTTCAATTCTCTCATCTCTCTCTAAAAACTCATAGCCTCTCCTCATATCTATCTCAACTCTCAAAACCCCAACCATCTCTAATCTATTTTCTCTATGATCTTGGTTTATTCCCCGTGTTTTTTAAGTTGCTTTCATTGCTCTGGTGTGATTATATGAAATGTTCGTCAGTTTTATCACAACTTTTTGGTTTCAGATCTAGGGTTTTTGTGAGTTGTTTGGGTGTTTTCAAAAATGAAAGCGATTTCTTATGATTATCATGTCCATCACAACTTTATGAGTGTTGAATAGGATTTTGCAGGGTGATTTACGGTTTTATGAAAAAATGATGTTCTTCATTTTGGTCTGGTTTCTGAAACTTTGTGTTTATTGTGTTCAATAAGTGAGATTTGACTTTTTCTTTCGATTTTTTTTTCTTAAACCCCGCATGCATGTGATAATTTTGTGTCTTATTTAGTTTTTCATGTTGAGATTCATGTTTTGCATTTGTAGTTTTCTTCTCTTCTCCATAAATTATGCTCGATCCACTGTTTGCCTCATTCTTTGTCTATCTTGTGTGTTTGTAGAAGCGATTAAGGTTTGAATATTTAGTTTTGGGATTTTCTTATATGAACAGTTTTCTTTGAGATTAGGGTTTCTTTTTTTTCTTTAAAACCACTTGCATGTGATGCTCTTTTTAACCCTTATTCTTGCATGTTGTTGATTGGATTCGTTTCTTAACCTTTTAGTTCATAGCCTTACTTTTGCCTAATGTTCATTTTCCTTTGTTAAGAACCACATGCATATGATGTTCTTTTTTACCATTGTTGTTTCCTGGTTTTAACGGGATTCATTTGTTACCTTGTTAGTTCATAGCTCTGTTACTACTGTGTGGTCTTTAATTTCTCTTCCATTTTTGTTTGTTGACTACCGTTACTGTTGTACCCTGTTCCGGTGTTGATTTTCCTTGTGTCCTAATTGTGTGTTGATTATACTATTTTTCTCGTGTCCCAATTATTTGTTTGTATACCCTGTCTCAGAGTGCATACACCCTTATTTGTAACTGAAACCAAATCCAGCCCTTTACCCGATTCATGGATCATTGTGACAGGGTCATGACTGGGCAGTATAACAGCTCTGCCCCTTGCCAACCCTTGAATAACTCCCAATATGAGTCTGAGTATGAGCCCAATATTGATCCGGCACTGTTTACTGGCCTTGAATATATTGATTCACAACCTTATGCCCATGTGGTCTCCCAAGTCCATGACCTTATCCCTTACACTGACACAGTTGAATCATGTGATACCCAAATTGCCACACATTTTAGCCCTGTTCCAGAAGCCCTACTTTACCACTCTAAATCAGACTCTTTAGATGACACCCTAGCACTGCTCCCTGATTTAGATGAAACATACCCCTCTGACTCATATGAAACAAAACCCCTAATTCAGATGAAACTCAACCCCCTGACCCATATAAGTCTGATTATGAATCTTGGTGCGATCCACATCCTTCAGTGTACTTCACGGGTAACGAATACCCTAAGTATGGGGAGCTAGGTTTCTTTGAAACCAGGGTGGCTCTTTACCCTAGCATCTGGCCTAAATATAATCCTAAACCTAATTCACCTGATTAAAAATAGCTTCATTATTATCAGGTTGGTAACTATCCAGTTTACCTTTTGCTTTTATGTTTGATTTTTTCCTTCAAACCGCATACCAATCATTTTTCTTTTTCTGTAGGTTGTGTATTCAGTGTGAAACTAGTTTTTATGATAGCAAATTTGTGCTTATGTTCTGTTTAAGGTGTGTTGTGTGGTACTTGTGATTGATGGGCATATGATTTAATTCTGTGTTTATGTTTAAATGTGCAGCCTTGTTCATCTTATGAACCTGGCATGGCATGTTTCATATATGGGGCATTAACAGAGCAGTAAATGTGATGCATTTTTATGTGGATTATATATGTAGCCATGCATTGCTAGTCACTAGACATACTTGAACTTGGTAAGGCATGTGCTAACTGATATCATAGCTTATATGTTGGTAACTATTAATACCAAAATTCGTTGTATGTCTATCGATGATCCACACCAACCCAATATGCACCTGAACCTACAAGACAGGCAGAGAGAGGTAAGGCAAGCAAGCCCAAGGTCGCGCCCACTCTGACGCTCCCGTTAGCCATTGAAGCCATGTAGAAGTGGATTTAAGTGAATAGTAGACTGGTTGGAAAATCTTTCCACGTGTCTTACACTCTTCCTTGTTATATGTGGTTTGGTGGCTGATAAGACTGGAGTTATCCCATCAGTGCCCATCAATACATTACATGCCTGACTCTACGCCCAGTTAGCGTCCCTAGGTAAACAGTTCATGCGTCCCTGTTTTCTTTCTAATTACTGGGCCGTTAGGCCCATACGTTATCAAGTCCCCAAGCCAATGGCCTAACCAGGTCGATGGATATGCAGACCAATGGCTGTGTCGGAGCCTGGCTTTCCTCGTATTTGAAATGCGACTACCAGGGAGCAGGAATCATCCCAGGGAGTAAGTAATGCTCTTGGGAGCAGGTAGCGTCCCTAGGAACAAGTAGCATCCCGGATATTGCTGCTTTGCCTTTAATTCTTATTTGGTATTTAAACGTACTTCTGCCCAAGATGCATTAACTTATGTCTTTCTCTGGGGTTTGTTATTGTCATGATCACTATTCTTTTTATCTTTGGAATTCAGCCTGCATCCAGCTTTCCATCGTGCCGGTTGTTGGGACCAACATCCAGCCCTTTACCTATGTTCTAACTTCCGCTTGCCGGCAACAAGGCTTTCAAATTTGGTCTGCAGTTTACGCTGGCAGCCCGTGCCAGCGTGGCAATTTTAGACTGAATCAGGAAATTCTCTGGTGCCATGTGCTGTTGACGATTCACTTATTTTGGTCCCTTCTTCGTCCCACAAATTTAGCCTGAATCAGACCTTTCTCTGGAGCTTTGTGCTTTCGGAGGTTCATTTATTTAGCCCCTTTGGGATTTGGCCTGCACTTTGCGCTGCCAGCTTGGCAACTTTAGCTTGAATCGGTCCCTTCTCCGACACTGGGTACAGCCGAAGGTTCATCTCTTTAGCCCCTTTGAGATCCGACCTGCACTTTGCGCTGGCAGTGCGATAACTTTAGCCCAAATAGGGCCCTTCTACGGCGCTGGGTGCAGATGAAGGTTATTTTCTTTAGCCCCTTTAAGATTCGGCATGCACTTTACACTGGCAACGTGGCAAATTTAACCTGAATCAGGCCCTTCTCCGGTGCTGGTTGCGGCCGGAGGTTCATTTATTTAGCCCCTTTGAGATTCAGCCTGCATTTTGCGTTAATAGCACGGAAACTTTAGCCTGAATTGGGCCCTTCTCCAGTGTTGGGTGCGGCCAGATGTTCATTTCTTTAGCCCCTTTGAGATTTGGCCTGCACTTTGCACTAGCAACACGACAACTTTAGCCTGAATCGGGACCTTCTCCGGTGCTAGGTGTAGCCGGAGGTTCATTTCTTTATTATCCTGCACTCATTACATGCATTACACAAAAAAGGGCAGAGAATTAGATTGGGGTTTCCTCGGGATCATCTTTCTTACACAGGCTTTCAATAAATTTGATCCCTTCAGGAACTTCATCTCGCCTACCAGTCATATTTAAACAGCCCAAAAGCAGTTATCGTAAGTGCATAAATTTACAATCACTTCAAGGGTAGTACCTTCTCAGGTTAGCTATGTCCAGGTTCTAGGAATTGGTCTTCCATCCACTGTCTCCATTTTGTATGCTCCCTTTCCCAGGACCTCAGTCACCTTGTATGGGCCCCCCTACACGGTATCAAGCTTGTTCTGACCCTGGGTTCGACTTGCTTCATTCTTTCTTAGTGCTAAGTCCCCCCACTTTCAAGGATCTCTCCTACACCCTGCTGTTGTAGTGCTGTTCCATCTAGGATTTATAGGCTACTTCTTTCAGTGTTGTCTTCTCCCTTAGTTCGTCCAAGACCTCTAAGTTTTCCCAGATGACTTCTTAATTCTCTCCCTGGCTCTGCAATTCTGCTTTTCTCCTACTAAGTTCTATCACTTCTAGGGGAATTATAACCTTTGTCCCAAAACATAGCCTGTACGAAGACTCTCCTGTAGCAGTTCTTAGTGTGGTCATGTATGCCCACAACACACTCATTAATTCTTCTTCCCATTCACCCTTGGCTTGTCCCAGCCTCCTTTTCAGCCCTTGAACAGTCGTTCTGTTAGTCACTTATGTTTGCATGTTTGCCTGCGAGTGTGCTATGGAAGTGAACTGTTGCCTTATTTTTAATTCGGCTCACCATGACCTGAAGGGTTAGTGAGCGAATTGTTTTCCATTATCGCTGACGATTACTTGTCGGATGCCGAACCTGCACACTATGTTTCTCCAGGAAAAATTTGTAATTCTCCTTTCTGTTATACTTGCTAAGGCCTTCCTCTCCACCCATTTTTTGAAGTAATCGATTGCCACAAGTAAAAAATCTCTTTCTTCATACAGCCTCCGGGAATGGTCCTACAATATCAATCCCCCATTTTGCAAAGGGCCAGGGTGATCTTATATTGGTCATTCGCTCAGCCGGAAGCTTCTGCATATTCGCGTGCTCCTGACACCTGCGACACTCCTTGACCATCTTTTATGAGTCTACCCTCATGGTTAGCCAATAGTAGCCTCCCATTAATGCCCGCAGCGCCATAGTCCTTGCTCCCTGGTGACTATCGCAGCTTCCTTCATGAATTTCCTTGAGAATTAAGTCTGCATGTGCTGGATATGAGCACCTGAGCCAGGGCTCTATGTAGCCTTTCTTGTACAGCAGCCTGCCTTGGACAGCATACTGCAAAGCCTTTCTTCTTATTGTTCTTGCTTCTTTTTCCCCTGTCGAAAGCTCCACATGCTCTAGGTTTTTCTAATAGGAGTCATCCAATCGAGCACAGATCCTTGTACCACTGCTACCTGTCTTGCATCTGTTGACCTTTAGGCCAGCTCCTCAACCAACACTATCTTGGTTAAGTTCGCTTGAGTTGAAGAGACCAGCTTGCTCAATGTGTCTGCCCTGGTGTTTTGAGACCTTGAACTCTAGTTACATCAAACTCTTCAAATTCAGCATCTAGGCTTCTATCTTTGTCCCGGTATTTCATCATTGCTGGCTCCTTGGCAGTATACTGCCCACTATATTGGTTGGCCACCAGCATCGAGTCTCCGTAGGCGTGCATTTTCTTCGCTCCCAACTTCCTTGCTATTTCCATGCTAACAATCAGCGACTCATATTGAGCTTCATTATTTGAGGCTGGGAACTTGAAGCGTAGAGCATAGGTCGACTCCAACCCTTCCGGGTCTGATATAACTAGGTATGCGCCTGCTCCCTCTATTCTGGAGGCTCCATTGACGTATAACTTCCATACATCTATATCCTTCTTTCATGTTTCCCTCCTTTGGCATTTTCGCTAGAAAATCTACCATCACCTTGCCCTTGGTTGCTCTTTTCGGGGCATATTTGATGGCGTGCCCTCCCACCTCAACTGCCCACTTAATTAATCTCCCTAAACTTTTCGACTTGGTTAGTATTGCTTTGAGTGGTTGATTCGTCAGAACCACCACATGGTGCACTTAGAAATACTGCCTTAGCCGTCTTGGTGCATAAACTAGGGTCAACGCTAACTTCTCCTAACATGTGTATCTCTATTCAAGGCCCTACAGAGCCCGACTAACAAAGTATACATGTCACTGAATTTCGTTCTCTTCTTTCACCAGCGCCCTGCTGATGACCTCATCAGTTGTTACCACGTACAAGTATTGGGTTTCTCCCTTCCCTGGACTGGTCAGTGTGGGGAAGATCTTTCAGGTAGGTTTTCAGCTCATCAAATGCCTTATCCTGTAGCTCTACCCATTGCACCGCCCCCTTTTTGTCTATACATCTCTTCAGAGTTTTGAAAAATGGGAGTTCCCTTTCAGTTGCCCATGACATAAAACGATTCATAGCCGCCAACTTCCCATTCGAGCTCTGAACCTCCTTCACCGTGCTCAGAGGTTTCATTTCTAAACTCGCCTTTATCTTTTTTTAGTTGGCGTGCAGGCCCTCGTTTGACACCGTGTGCCCCAGAAATTTACCCGCTCATACTCCGAATTGGCATTTAGCCAGGTTTAGCTTCGTTCCAGTCTTCCTGAACTGCAACAAGTTCTTCCTGGCGTCTTCCACAAAATTCTCATACTGGCTGCTTTTTATCACCATGTCATCCATATATACCTCCAGGTTTCTACCAATCTGTCCCTGGAAAACTTTATCCACTACCCTTCGATACGTTGCCCCTGCATTCCTCTGGACAAAAGGCATCATAAGGTAACTGAAAGCCCCTTTATCCATGATGAATGAAGTTTTCTCTACATCACTCTCCCACATCGGGATTTGGTGATATCCCTTATACGCATCGAGGAAACATTTGATTGGGTAGTTGGTGAGAGCGTCTACCATCTAGTCGATGGCCGGCAACGGGTAGAAATCCTTTAGGAAGGCCTTGTTCAGGTCCGTATAGTCTACGCACATTCTCCAGCTGCCGTCATTCTTCTTAACCAGTACTGGATTGGCTATCTAGGATGTATAAGGAATTTATTCCCGGATCCTCGCTCCAACTAGCTGGGCTACCTCCTTGTTAACTGCTTCATTCCTTTCCCTGCACAACATTCTCTATTTTTTCTTGACTAGCCTGTAAGAGGGGTTCACCTTCAGTTCATGACAGCCTACATCCTTCGACACACCCGTCATATCTTCTGGTTTCCAAGCGAAAGCTCGGCCATTTTCCTCCAGGACCTTTATCAGCTTGTCTTTCACCTGAGCTGGGAGATTGGTTCCTATGTGCACTAACCAGCTTTCATTCAGCCTTACCATCTCCACTTCCGTACCCAACTTTGATGGATCATTTGCTTCCATGATTAGCCTAACAAGCCTTGCTTTGTTAACCTGTGTCTCATAGCCATGCCTTCGTCTTCCTGTTTCCTCTTGTTGAGCGCAATCACGTGGCACTCTCTGGCTCTCTGTTGGTCTCCCTTCACTGTAGTTATTCCCCGTGGTCGGGAACTTCAACAATAGGTGCAGGGTAGACACTATGCCCTTAGAAAGGGTAGAGCTAGCTTGCCCAGTATTAGGTTGCAAGGACTGTTTGCCATTACAACTATTAATTCCATGGCCATTGTTTTACTTATCTCACCTTCTCCCACCGTCATCGGAAGGAGTATGGTGTCTTTCGGCCATACTATCCTGTCTAGGAAATCGACCAGCGGGGTGCTTGTCCATTCCAACTTTCTCCTGGTATTCCCATTCAATTTTTCAAAACAGTGCCAATTGGGAGGTCGTCGCCGTACCTCTCAAAAATTCATTTATAAGCCCAATATGCTTACTAAATACAACTAAGTAGATAGTTTGGCAAGTCGGGGTCGTCCACAGAGAAGAG
>JAULKM010075941.1:0-11766 GCA_032355605.1 Rubia tinctorum
AGGAATAGACAAGTTTCCCCTATCGAACTCTTTTTTTTAAGGTGGTGGTTACTACAATAGCACAACATGTCTATTTATACTAAACACACCCTTAAACCATAGGTCTAATCTTATTGGGTCTAAAATCTTGTAGCCCATGAAAGATTAAACACTAAGTCAAATACTAAATTTATTTTGATTTTGAGGAAAAACCCAACATATAATTCTATAGATGCTGGGGCTTGGATCCAGATTAACAAAGAAAGCACTAATCGGTAAAACTGTATCCTTCAATCCTACAAAGTTTCTCTGGCTACTTCTCCCCTGGCTGAATTATTTGCACGTAAATTATGTCAATTATTTGATGCCAATATTTGGAAACTAGGAGTATAAACGTAGGAAATGAATTGAGAGACATTTTACACTTGTGTTTATATTTGGGTTCAGTATTATTTCTTGAAGTATGTGGGACAGAAGTCCATCTGGCCCATAACTTGGCCGAAGATGTCTTCCGTCCCTCTTAATGTGTCTTAACATGTTTCGTTCCTGCTTTTTTATTTTGTCCCTCCGTACCTCTACGTGTCGTTCCTGCCTTTTTATTTATTTCTTTGCTGAAATCTTAACATTAAGGTTCGGTTTAAGCATGTAGATGAAGATCCTCTCGATTAGGGTTTGAATCAAAGGTTATTTTTTGGATATTTTCCTAAACTGAGGTGTTTTCCAACATTTTAACCGGGTTTTTTTCAAAGAAACCCCTTCATTTTTTAAATTCTAATCTTGTTTTCTACAGATCGGTCGGAAAAAAATGA
Source organism: Rubia tinctorum (assembly GCA_032355605.1). Classification (NCBI taxonomy): domain Eukaryota; kingdom Viridiplantae; phylum Streptophyta; class Magnoliopsida; order Gentianales; family Rubiaceae; genus Rubia; species Rubia tinctorum. The sequence goes on from JAULKM010075941.1 coordinate 789, forward strand.
TCTGTGGGTTATTTGAACTCGGAAAAGGTATGGGTATGAGTTTTAATCGTTCACTAGCCTTTGCTCTTGTTTTAACTGAGTCGATGTACTTCTAACGAGTTTCTACTGCTTTGATTTTTTGCTGAGTCGATTTTTACTTCTCCGAGTTTTGAATACTCCCAGATCTGAATGCTCTGATTTTTGAATGCTCCGACTTTTGAATGCTCTAAGTTTTGAATGATCCTAGTTCGAGTTTTACTTCTACGTTTCGGTTTAACTTTTATCAATGAGCTAGATTTTTTAATACTCCCAAATCTAAGTCGAGGTTTTACTTATAATACGTTTTGGTTTTACGTTTTGGTTTTACTGCTAAGTTTAGGTTTTATGAACTGTTGTTTACGAAGTGTTTTAAACCATTTTTTACTCCCATTGCAGTTATTTAGCTGCTGCTTCTGTTGGTGTTTAATTGATGTTGAGGAAGGGGATTTGTTTGGTGTTTCAGATTCTGAAAGCACCCAAGCTGACTCAATGCAACCCCCTTCTGATCCTACAATGTCTCAGTTAAGCCAAGAAGCAACCCTTGACTGGACCTTCACTGATTATGAGCCAACTCTTAGTCCACTCACCCATTTCAGCCCACTCTCCCCCTGGTCTATGCCCCTTACTGATTATGAACAATCTGTTTCTCAGTCTCTGTTACATGAAACTTGGCATGAAGCACAAGGTCCTGATCTCACCCTTTTCATACTTGAGCCTGAGCTCAGCCCTCTAAGAATGTCAGCAAGAAAAAAAGGTTTCCTATGAAGGTCATCCATCAATGGCCGCTGCCATACATGGTTTGATAGCCAAGGGAAATACTCTTGAAGCTGAAATCCCGAGAGATGAAAAGCTGAGACAGGAAAACCTAAAACAACTCGTGCTCAGTCTCTGGTACCCGAACTTGAGATTTGGCCTCCTACGATTGTCAGTAAGAAAAAAAGGTTCCATGTTGTGGTTATCCATCTATTGGAGCTGCCATTTGTGCCATGATAGTCGAGGAAAATGATTTTGAAGCTGAAAAATAAAAAGCTGAAACAGGAAAACTTGAAACTTGAGACTGATTTAGAAAATGGTGCCAGTTCAGAAGAGCTAAGGTATTTCATCATTTCATTTTCCACTTTTAAATTGATTCAGTTTTACTCTACATAGTGCATTTGGTATATACTAACTGTATCTTCTTCTGTTTACATGGGGGTGAATGAAATTGAAATGTTGCTGCTTAAGTGTGCCCTTATTTGGTTATTTTATTATCTGGTTGTGGATTCTATTGGTGATGTACCCGTAAATGACATGATGCTGAACTGATTTGCTACTACATTGGTATTATGTTAATAGCCTTGTCAGCCTTCTCTTGTTTGCTGCTGTGTTTTCATTAGCCTTTCCGACCTTCTTTTGTTTGTTGTTGTGTTTTCTTTGGCCTTCAAACATTCTCTTGTTTGTTGTTATGCCTTCGTTAGCCTTGTTGACCTTTTTGTGTTTGTTGTTGTTTTTTCTTTGGCCTTGTCGGCCTTATTCACAATATGTTGAAGATGCTGTGATCGTTGCTGTGTTGCCCTTATAGTGTGGTTGCAGCCTAGTTTCTATAAGAAGCTATTGGCGAGGCAACGTGTGTGTGCATTTCAATGCCAAACTGCATGTTAAATTACAGTGAATTATGGTTACTGCTGGCTATGATGTTACTTGTTTTTTTCCAAAACAAATGCAGTCATGCAGTGATGTAGTTATACATGCTGGACTTGTATGTGTTTACATGGACATGTGATTTGTTTTCTTCACCAACACATGCATTGACATCCCAAAATGTATTTCAAAAGAAGATTGTACAATAAACACGTGTTACATACAAAATACGTGTTTATGTTCTACTAAGTGTACAAGCTTCCAAAATATTTCCTGAAACTTCTTCATCCTTGAGTTACTGGGATTTGGACACCCTAGATGAACTTCTTCATCCTTGAATACTCGATACATTCACGAACTATAGCCTCATCAGCTGTTAGTACCGTAGGCAATGTCTCAGCCCTTCCTAGTGCGTCTTTCCCCATATGTGGTAGCTTATAGTTGTTCCCACCTCTAACCTTCATGAGTTCTAACATCACATTTTGGTATGATAGGAACACCTTGTTTAGGGTTTGTGGGGTTTCAGCTTCAAAAGGCCGGTTGACAGCATGTAGTAGTTCATCTAGGGTATTAGACACACACTCATACTGCAGGGATTAGATTGAGTTTAAAAATCCTATGTCTAACACATTCATGTCCGGTGAATTCGGGGGTTGACATATAATTTGCATGTTAAACCCATATGAGCTAGCAGCAGCCCTAAATAGAACATAATTGTTTTTCACATATGGTCTGACGTTGTCTTGGTGTATCACTATGTTCCTACTCAGAAATGGGGGCCATTTTCTTGTTATTGCTGGGATCATCTTCTCTAATATCAGTTTCAAAGTGACGTCATAGGTTATGGATGCCACTGGGGTAGTTATTATTGATCATGCTGGTCTATTTTTGCTCTTGTTTTTGGCATGCATGTACTCTACAAAAGGGAACATTCCTATTTTGCCATCAAATATTGCTACTTCATTGGCATCTATGACCGGTCTAGATGCTGTACAAAGGAAAATTAGTTTGGGAATATGGCTCATATGTTTAGCTGTCCTATGTGGGTGGGTTTCATCTGGGGCAAGCAAGTACCTAACGGTTGTCTTTGTAAGGTAAAACCATTTCTCATCCATATGAATGACATTATACATGTTCGTAAAGTGTAAATTATGTGGAAGGAGTTGAGCTAATGAGAATTGTAACCTTTCTTCTTTGCATTGAAGGGTCAACAATGGCTTGATGGCATTTGTGTGGCTCTTGATGTTCTTCGCTTCTATCCATCTTTGAATGGTGCTCTTTCCTATGTGCATTGCTGCTCCTGTGTCGCGAACGGTCCTCCTTTTGGTCAACGGTAATGCATTTAATGCTTCTAGATCAACATCCTTCTTCCCTGAACCAATTATGCCCTTATTTCTCCCCTTCACATCCATTGGTTGCCCAGTTCCTAACTGTGGCTTCATTCGAGACCAGATTGTGCTTACAGTTCTGATTGAAACCCCCCACCTACTTGCAGCTTCTCCTCTTCTGTTGTGCCCAATGATACCATTATTTTGATGCAATAATAGGAACTCGCCTAGAGATTGTCTTTCTTCATCAGTGAGATTTTTGGGTATCATTCTACTGACTTTTGGGTTTTTGCTGTTGTTGTCTTGTTGCTCCTGAAATTGCACAAAAGTTGTTGCCTGCCTGTCCTTGAGAATTGCTTCCTTCTGAAGTTGTGACCTTGAACAGATACTACACCTGCTGCTGCAAGTTTTTGCTCAATGATGAAGCTGCAGCTGCCTAGATTATAGAACCTGAGCTTTTAAAGCTCTGAGTTCTTACCTGCGGATGTTTTTTTCTTGAGAGCATTTTAAGTAAAACAATTCTGATTGTTTGGGGTAGTGGTAGAAGAAGGGAGTTGATTTATATAGGGTGGGTAGTTAGGGTTTCATGTTCATTAGTTGACTTGTATTCAACAAAATTCCCTCCAATTTTTAGGAGGGAAATCTGTAAACAGAATTTTTGGCTCCAAAGTTTAGTTAGAATATTTACTTTTCAGCACTGTTAACTTTTTGCTAAACTAACACTGTTCACCCACTTGAATGACAGTGCAGTCAGACCTTTTACGTTGGAAAATGGCCCCAAAATTTTGAGACTTCCTCCCTCTCTCTGCAGCTTATGTTGGGATAGAGGGAGTATAGTTTTTGAATATCCGAATTGAATAAATCGAATTCTGAATATAATTTTTAGATTAGTTTTGGATATTAATACTCAAACTGAAACCCGAATACCGAATTGTAATTAATTAAATAAATATATATAATAATTAAATTATAAAATAAATAAATTTGTACATAAATTAAAGTTGGAGGACCAATCTTTAAATTTAAAAAATTATCCCAAACCCTAAGCCCTAAGTAAGTTTGGGGTAATAAGTAAATAACACAAGTTACCCTTAAGTAAATTTGTAGAGTGCTTGAAGGTGAATATGTGGAGTGCTTGAAGGATTGAAGAATGCGAAGGGTTTGAACATGAATATTAAAACGAATTATTTTTCTTTAATCTTAAATGTAATGTTAACATTTTTATGGTTGAATTTGTATTATACTAGTTGGATTTTTATTTTGAAAACTTGATTTTGATGATATAAAAATTAGATTACATATTTTTTTATTTAATTTTATATTAAATTACTCAATTTTAGTCATTATTTTTAAAAAATTACAATCAATTCGGTTTATTCGGGTTGAATTAGGTTTCAAACAAAAACCGAATTCCGAATTCGGTTTGGATAATTCGAGTTATTAAGGTTATTTGGATCGAACTTGGTTTTGGAGTTTTTAGGGGCAAAACCGAATAACTCAAACCGATTAAACCGAATTGATGCCCACCCCTACATATAAGGAGTGGGAAAATAGGGAATTGGGTATGGTTTAGTGTAAGTCATACTCTTTATAATTGAGAGATTCATAATTCAATACACACATCTATCAAAAACTATATATTAGAGCAACTTCTTCGTTTGGATTACCACTGATTATCCATATGAGTTGGTGTCTAAATCTATATAGGTCAACATATGAGTGAAATTCATTGGTTTACACATGTGTGTTGGTGTCATGAACATGTAATTGCTTAACAAAATTACAAAAGGAACTAGAATTTGAGAAGAGAACCCATTTTAACAGTACAAAGTCCTCACAATATAAAGTGTTTGAACAGAATTTTCCTGGCAAGATTCCGGTGGGCTCCGGCCATCGTTGGCGCCTGAATAAGAGAGCATTGGCTTCGTCTCTACGAGTACTATATTGTAGTATACTCATACGTTAAATTTAGGTTCCGTTTGAATGAGGGCTCAAAATTGATTACTTAAATAGTAATATTTTGGGTTTATGGAAAATACCACATTGGAAATAGAAAGAAAATATGGCTAGTATAAAGGCTAGTATGAAAACATTAGGAATATCAACTACTAGTTTTGGAGACCTTGACTCAAGACCACATGGACACGGTTCTATTCGGCTTGGATTGAGACGAGTTAGGTCAGGTTCTCGAGAATGTTCTGTTCGGGTAGGTCATTTGGAATTTGATTTTCAACCAGTCAACCCTCCTAATTGTAGAGGGGTAAAATGATCTCATTGTCTTCCTAAGATCTCGCAGAAGATGAGTCAGCCAAATAACCAGAAGTTGTGTTGGTGAGAGCCTGGTACTTAGACTCAGTAGTGGAGCGAGAAACAACAGGCTTTTTCTTGGAACTCTAGGAAACAAAATTTCTGCCAAGAAAGAAAGCATAGCCATAAGTGGATCGTCAATTTTCAAGGCACCAAACCCAATTAGCATCAGAATATTCCAATACCTCGAGAGAGCTTGCAGAGCGAAAAAAGATGTCAAAGTGCATACCCTGAACATAACGAAGAATCCAAGTGACAACTGCAAAATGGTCATCCCGAGAGTCCTGAAGATGCTAACTGAGTTAACCGCAAAGGTTAAATTCAGACGAATAATAGTCAGATACTGAAGAGCCCCGACCAATGATCTGTAGAGCGTCGGGTTCTTAAACGGAGGACTAGTGCTGTTGTGGAGCTAAGAGTTAGGAAAAATAGAGTGGAGACTGGAGATGCATCAGATGTCTCGGTACAAAGTGAAAATATCACGGGCATACTTAGCTATGCTAAGAAGAAGACCCGAGGTAGTAGATGAAACTTCTAGACCAAGAAAGTAATGAAGGGCACTCAAGTCCTTAATAGAAAACTTCTTATGAACGCGATTAATGAACTAGCAAAGAAGAGTCAAGTCATTTCTGGTGACAATGATGTTGTCCATGCAAACGAGCAAATGCGACAACGAAGATCCTCGAGATAGAAAAAATAAGAAAGTGTCAACAAATCTATATCAAAAGCTAAGTTGAAGTAAGTAGGTGCTAAAACCATTGGAACCATGCCCGATGAGCTTGCTTCAATCCATAAATGGCCTTTCGCAGGTGACAAACATAGTCAAGATGAAGTGGGTTCTTGTAGCTGACTTGTTCCGCCATATGAACAAGAGAATCAAGCATGTTGTTGAGAAAGACATTCTTGACATCCAACTGATGAAGCGGTCAAGATCGTATGGTGGTAATAGAAAGAACAGTATGAATGGTAGATCCATTGACCACGGGTCTTAAAGTATGGTCAAAGTCAAGACCTGGAATCTGTGAGAACCCTTGAGCCACTAGACATGCCTTATGATGATCATCTGTGCCATCGGGATGATACTTCAGTCAATAGACCCATTTGGAGCTAATAATGTCGACACCCAACAGGCACAGAAATAAATCCCAAGCACGCTGGCCAGGAAGGGCTACGATCTCGTCTTCTAAAGCCGATACCTAAGATGGATCCAAAAGGACCGAGAGATAGTCTGTAGGTTCCTTCAGGATGAGAAGGGCAGTGACAAGACCATGGGTGATAATGTCTGAATAATCACGCCGCTAGATATCACCAGATGCAGACCAAGTAGTCATTAGATGGGGTCGGGATGGAGGAGGGGAGGTCATAGGAGCATCCTCGGTAGAAGGATCTGGTGGTCCTAGTGGACTTTCCGGCAGCGAGACAATCAGAGTGAGGCAGTTTGGTCCAATCATTGGCTAGTTCGAGTCTATAAAACATATAGAGCAAGGTGCCGGAGGTGATGAAGAAATAGTCGTGGGCGAAGGAGATGCTGAATCTGACTCAGGATCAAGGTAGAAACATCTAACACTAAAGGTGGAGAACCGATCATCGAAGCAATGGATGGGGCGAAGGAAAAACACATCTAATCAAAATGAGGATGTCGAATGACATTGATTTTGCCTGTAGAAGGCTCGAGGCACCGAAAACCTTTTATGCTGCGAGTTGTATCTAATAAATACACATGGAATACTATGGGAGACAGCTTGTGGTCGGCATAAGGGAAAATGAAAGGGAAGACCCGACAACCAAATGCATAGAAATTGGTTTATATGGGAACCCGACCATTAATAACTTCAAATTGTGATGGCCCACCAAGAATAGGAGTGGGTAGCCAAATGATGGTGTAAGTAGCCACAGTAAATGCATCAGGCCAGTGAGCTCATCCCAACCGTTTTGCTCAGAAGTATATTGGCAAGAAATCTGATGATGAATTTCATTAGTCTAAAAATAAGAACGTAACCGAACATTTATGAACTCAGTTCCTCCATCACTCTGAAACACCTTATTGGTGGAAGAGAACTGGTTCTCCTTAAAAGCCTCAAATTGATGATTAACATCCGAAAAAATAGATTTGTGACGTAGTGGGTAATACAATAAGAGCTGAGAATGATCATCAAGGAAAAAAGCATAGTGGGTAAAACAATAAGAGCCGAGAATGATCATCAAGGAAAAAAACATAGTATCAGAAACCTTCAGGAGATAAAATAAGAAACCCCCCCATAAATCACAATGAACTATGTCAAGTACCTTAGTAGCACACTTATCATTTGAATAAAAAGATTAACGCTTTCCCTTAGCCTTTTCACAGACATAAAAATGGTAGGTTTAAACAAAACCGATGAGAATGACAAGAATCCAAAAGCACGCAAACCAGAAATAACAGAATGCGGAACATGACCAAATCTAGCATGCAAGGTGTCAAAAGATACACGCAACTTATTTGATTCCACACTAGACAATAAAGCATATGCACCATAGTCTAAAACATAAAGTCCATTTAGACTATAACCGTGACCCAAGGTTTCACTAATGATTTTATGTGGAATAATAAATGAGCGATAGTTAAATCAGACAATAGAGTTTACATCTTGAGTTAATTTGCTAATCGAAAGCAAATTTTTAGTGATATCAGACACAATAAGCACATCCTAAAGAGACAGACTTAGAAATCTGTGAATCACCAACATGAGTAAAATGGAGTTGAGATCCATTACCAATAACGATTTGGTGAGAACCACCATAAGGTGTCACGTGATCAACAACACTGAGGGGATGATGCAATGTGTTTTGTAGCATTATAGTCTACAATCCACTTGGAGCCACGGTGCCTAAATTTTGAGATACCACAAAAAAGAGCCATATTGCTAAATTGTCCAAGAGCTTGCTCAAGACAAAGTCTGCATGGAATGATTGCGCATGTGGGTCGCGCCTGCGTGGAAGGCACGCGATTGGCTTTGTTTCACGCTCCTCCAGGAATGTTTGGCGTGCAGACTAAGAACGGGATCTCGATGCTTATGAATGGAATATCTTCTGAATACCACCTAAAAAGAATAGTTCTCACCACCAAAAAACCAATTGGAGTCAAGACCGCCGCTATCGGAGAAAAACACCAAGGAGAGAGACGACGGAAGAACGCGATCGGAGAGAAGGCGTCTCGTGAATGACCGACTTCCACGGAGAGGATGATCTGGAAGACATCAGAGAGGACTGGAGAAGAGTTCGGAGATGACATTGCTGGAGATGATGGATCTGGATGGCGCTGGAGAGAAGGATGGCGACGGAAAGAACCTAAGAATGGAGTGTGCCGACGGGAAATTTTTTCCGGAATTTATGGCCGGAGAAGAAGACCTGGTATGCTAGGAATTTTCCAGAAACTAGCCGAAATTTGCCAGAAACTGATCGAAATTCACCGGAGACAAGGTGGAACTTGGTCGGAAAAAGACATTGTGAAGGTCTGTTGTAGTAATGGAAAAAAAAGAGGGGGAGGGGGTTAGGCTCAAGATCGGTAAGGCTCTGATACCATGAAAGAGTAAATTCCCAATGATTTATTTCATAAAATGATCAGCAATATATGGAGTATGATTCATTTGAAAGTTGAGTTATATTAGAACTCTAACCTTAGAATATCTACTAAAATAACCTAATCTAGTTATCAGGTTGACTTATTCTAACACCCGCAGGTTTTTTTCCGAATCTTACAAATCTTGATGAACTCACTAAGAAAATTAAGGGGATCCTAACCCTTATTTCCAAAGAACTTTGGTAACATATTCAATAGTGCCAGCTTAATGTCAAAATTTGCACCAACATCAGGGTAGCACTATCGGTGATGGGGGATCATCAATATCCAAGCCGGATAACTCCCTCATAGTTCTTTTGAATCCGACTAGTTTCTGTCATCTCTGTTATTTTTGTTTTGAATTCTTCTCCAAAATCTAAATCACAAGAGTCTCCCTTTTCGGCAGAACGAGAGGGTGGCTGAACAGGGAAATTTTTTCTTGGGATGTTTCCTTGGTTTGTTTCCTCAATCTCCTTGTCGTCTTCTCAATTTTTGGATCGTACAAAAATTCAGATTGAGATGACCTAGACATACACAATGAAACAAAAATCAATAGAAATAAGAAAAGAGAAAAGTGCGTTTTGACCCTATGTTTTATTAGAACGTGCAGATATAACCGTGCAAAATTTGAAAGTGCAACCAAATTTTCCAGAAATTGGTGAAATAACCATTATACCCCTAAGTAGAAAAAAAAATCAATAACCCCTCTTTTCGCCTCATTTCTATTTGATTAGGGTTTCGCAAAAACATATTTCTTATCCAAAAATCAACCCATGTTCTTCCCCTTCTCGAAGCGACGGTGCTCGTGGACGGGCAGAGAGTCGGTGGTTCTCACCTTCTTGAATCGGTGGTGGCTCGTCCGATGTCGGCGTTGGTCATTTGATGGTTTGTCGTGGTTGGGCTGAGCGGGTGGTGGAACAAAAATTCGAAAATGGTCAAGGGGTGGCGGGTTAGGGTTTCTCGGTGGTACTGGGGTCGAGGTGAGCAGAAGAAAGTAAGGGTGGCGGGTTGGGTCTCGCCGGAGGTGGGTGAGGAGGGAGCGGTGGTGGTTATTGCAGGCGGCGGTGGTGAGTGCAGGGAGTGGCAGCAGGTGATGGTTTTGGTTCTGAAAGTTTAACGGTAGTGAGGAGCAGGGGGAGCGGCGGATCAGCGGAGAAGCGGCAGGTGATAGCCAACAGGTGTGTTTGAAGATGAAGAAGAATGAGTCTAAGGGTAGATTTGTCATTACATTTTCATTTTTGAGTCTAGGGGTAGTTTTATCTTTTCATGTTTGGTCAACCGCTGACTTTATTGAGTCAACGACGGAATTGAGCAAAATGGGTATAACTGTACAATTTTATAAAAACTTATGGTTAGTTTTGCACTTTCAAATTTTACAAGGTTATATCCGCACTTTTGAAATTTAATAGGGTTATTTATGCACTTTACCCTAAGAAAATAATTAAAAACCATGGTTAAGGGAAAAGGATTATAGTGTATCATTCCTCACATACAAAGAACAATCTAATGATTTCCTGTACAAAAGCACGCCTGCATGCACATCAAATGGCAAAAGAAGCTCATAAAAATACATAAAATATGTGTATTAAATACACAAATCATATACCAAAACCTTACTTAGTTGTTAAATTCATCCGAGCGGCTTATTTTTCTAAATTCAGGATCATCATAAAACAGAAGAGGTGATACGAATATCAAAATGACATTCAGTGTTTGGATACGTGGAAACAATACATGGTGTGCATGAAGAACATCTCCAGAAACATTTGAGTATCATTCCAGGAAAGCCTAAAAGACTTTGGTTAAGAATACACAATACTCTTTTTCCCACTGGATTTTTTAGTGAGGTTGTGTAATCTTGACATGAAGCCAACTGGAAGATATCAACCAGCAAAATCATATTGATGTCCCTCCTCATTTCATGAATCCCTGAAGAAAGAAGCCAGGATTTATAAATTTATGAATTATAAATTTATAAATTTTATAAATTTTATAAATTTATAAATCCTAACATTTGGCCACATGGGCCCTGTAATAGGTAGATTTTGGGTTGAATATTATTAGTTAGTTAGTTGGTTATTTTCGGCCATTACATTAAAATGGTAGC
>JAULKM010075962.1:0-11764 GCA_032355605.1 Rubia tinctorum
TATCTACTTTCTAGTAGTATAGCCGCAATTAGGGCATATAAATACTATCTTTGAGAGGCACGACGACGGCCTCCCAAGTTCCTTGTTTCTTTCAACACAGCCGAATGGAAAATAGTGAGTAGGGGGTACTCTATGTTTAACCAAATAGGCACAAATGGTGGTTCTTCATCAAGATCAAAATCAATGGACCATTTAAGAACACGCATAGAGTGAGTTCCGATAATCCATACCGGTTTACTCCATACTCTTTGTATATCTCACATAGTACATGGGGGAGGAGGAGGGTTGGATCTTCATTTAGACACACTTCCTTCGTTTATAAAATTGTTTATTTTCTTTGTTCCACTTTTTTAAAAATTACTTTATAAAATAAATTTTCACTGTATTTGTTCTACTTTTTTTCTTATTAAAAATAGAAATTTGCATGATATCTCATATCATCTTCCACTCAACTTCATTTTAACTATTTAAGCTAAAATAACAACTACGAAAAAATGTCCTATCTCAACTTATATTTTATTAATTTTTTTATTAATGTTATAGAATACTATAACGACACTAGATAAGATAGCAAGATACTATCAATATAATTTGTGTTGGTATAGTTATGTATACCAACATATTATATATTGTGTTGTGATATCAATCTATCTCTCAACATTGCATAATTTATTTCCAAATTAATGTAGGGATAGCTGAGTTATTAATTCATTATTAAATGAAATATAACACATATTATAGTTTTAAATTCATATTAAAATATTTATGACATTGATGTAGTTATAGTAAGTCAAAACCAACATTAATGAGATGGTGTTCTAAAAGCATTATATTTTAACATTACAATATTTATGGCACATTAACATTACATTATATTTTTTTTATGAATTGATGAAAAATATTTAAAATATGTAATTAATTATTGGCGCATTAACATTACAATATATTTTGTTATGAATTGTTGGAAAATATTTAAAATATATAATTAATTATTGCAATAATTATAAATTAGTAAACTTTAATTAACACATTAATAAAAAAATACTATGTACAAAATAATTTCACATGTTAATTCAAACAATTAAATAGCCATGTTGCTAATTATTATTTTAAGTATATATAAATTACACAAATTTATTTTTTGAAAAATACATCGTTCAAAAATAAGAAAGCGGTGTAAAATATCAAATATACACAAATAGTATACGATAAGAACATAAAGTTTCAAATAATTTGGTCTCAACTTTTGATCAGCGGAAATTAATTTGGCCGCTAAAAATTAGCACGCATTTCTACCTAGCCCACTTTCTTCGTCATTTTATAAATATTGGTCACAGCTCACTTGTAGTAATGCATGATATTTCCCACTCTCCATCACCTTCTCAAACATTTATAATTTCTTGGAAAAATTTTAATCATTTCTTGGAAAAATTTTAATCATTTTAGTCCGCTCCATATGTTCATGATTGGTAAGTTCTATTCATATATTCCTTCTTAATTACTATTTTTTTAAAAATTATTAGCTATAATTATATTTGTGAAATGACAGGAGTTATGTATGGGAGTTGTGTTTTGACTTTACTACTCCAACCATTGTTTTTTGATAGAGTGATATCTTTGAGTGAAGAAAAACAACCAATGGAGTGGATCGAAGAACAACATACCAAGAAACTATTACTATACAAAAAGAACAATAGACAATGGTAGAAAACCAACTAGAATCATAACAACTCCACCAAAAGCCCTACTCGCTCCAAAACCATGTTCTGCAACATGGCTTTCGAAGCCAAATCACCCGAACAGAAACCTACGGAGGAGACAATGTCCGATCCAGATGAGAAGCTCGAGGAGACTCCGCATCTAGCCATGTCAGAACAAAGCCAACAACTCCGGTGAAAAGGGTGAAATCGGTGAGCCCAAATGTTGTCTCGGCCATTCTAGTAAACCCGTCGCTGGATTCTTTCTCCGAGCTACCGGAGATTGTGGTTCAGGTTCTGGATCTCAAGCCCACCTGCAATAGATTCTTGTAATGATTCAGCAATCCTCTTTGTAAATTAATGTTGTTACTTTGCGTAAATCTAGTTTTGTTTTTTGTTTTTGGAATGATTGTTGTTGATTTCGAAGATTTCATGAGGAGGGTTTTGATTTGTAAGCTTTTATGTAGGAGGGATTTGTTGGGGTGGTGATTTTATGTTGTAAATAGAATATAGGGTTTCGTTGAGATGATTGTGTGCTTGTTGAAGGTTTGTGTCCGTTGAATGGTTTCAAGACTCCATTGTTTTATGGTGTTGTGGGATGCTTTACCCGTAAATTAGCCTCAACATTTGCAAAAAGGAGGCTGAGGTGTGTACAGGTCATAGTTAATGTCGTTGCATAGATCCTGGGTATTCTTTGTTTAATCATTGTCATGGTTAATATCCTATTTATATATTATTCCAAGATGTTTCCAAGTGTTTGATAAAGTAGCAAACTAAAACAAAAAAAATCTTTCAAGATGTATTTGCTTCATTTTTTTATTTTTTGGTTTCCTAGATCCAGACCATCGTTGTTTATGTTGGATCAGCCTCAGAAGGATGTTGAATGCTCTGTTTGCATCGTGGCTGAGGACGACACCCTTAACGCACCCAATGACGAAGTGGTCTCCTTAGCATTCTCTGGATTCACAATGCTCGTGTTGAAGGATGTTACATTTGGGTTATTTTTATGGGATTCTGAAGGTTATGTCGATGCCAGGTACCATTACCTTATGGTTTATAGATCATATGAATCCTATTTTTACAATCCAGTATAGTTAATTATTCTACTCATGTACATTCTCACTCTCTGGATTAGCATAATCTTTGTGAATTAGTATTGCAAATGGATAGATTGCTTGATACGAAAAAAGGTTATTTCCTTTCCTACGAAAGCAGCTGTGCGCGACTGCTTACAGAGGAAGGAATTTTTTTGAATCTTTGAAAATTTTTGGCACCAGTTTTTTAGAACCGGTGCTAAATTAGCACCGGTTTTTGAGAACCGGTGCCAACAAAAAGCTGGTACTAAATTAACACCAGTTTTTTGAAAACCGGTGCTAATTATAAAATCGGTGCTAAACTAACACCGGTTCTAAAAACTGATACTAACAAAAAATCAGTGCTAAATTTAACACCAATTTTTAAAAACCAGTGAAATAGTTTCACCCCCTCCATAAGCACCGGTTTTTAGACCCCAAAAATGTGTGCTAGCCTTCCAAAAAACCAGTGCTAGAGGGTCATTCCTGTGATAGTGAGTTAAAATTTAATTTTAAAAGTATGCATAGATCGAATTGCACATATAGTCAATTATTAATTGAATATGCTATTTAAATTATTCAAAAATCATTAGGAATAAAAATATCTTTACAAACTCTAAACATGAATTCAAATAGATTTTTTTGTTGATAAAACACATATTGTAATAAAATCAATCAACTATGATTATGATGACATCTAAGACAGTAGGCCCCCCACCTTCTATGTGTTCCAAGAACAAGGTGTCCCCAATGCATGGGCACTGCCAGCAAGGGACTTAGTCTTCCTGTCCCCTGAGTAGTTCATACGCCACTCTATCGTGTAGTACCTCAGCACAACTTGGGTATTTCAACTTGGTACGAGCAAATCCCTTGGGCTGTAATGAATCACAAATTTTTATCATAAATACATATATGCAATTTTGGCCTGAACGAAGTCGCAATGATGGTCTCCCATCATCTGCCTTCTTATAGTCACCAACGTCGGTCACAATACCTACCGACGTTGGTCACAATACTTACCGACGTCGGTCCAAAACCGAGGTAAAAAGTACTTTTTACCTTGGTTCTAAATTGAGGTAAAAAGTGTAATTTTTACTAGGCCAGTAATTGCCTCTATTTTTTGGGATTAAAAATTGTGGTAAAAAGTGCTGCAGAACCCAGGTAAAAATGTCTTGTTTCTTGAAGTGGCAGATGGCGGAGCTACGGAACATCGGTGGCATCCAAGCTCAACAATCCAACCTTAGAAACATTTCAAACCCAATATCTTACTGTGAAATCCTCAGAATTCAACACCTCACACTCAACAAACACAAAAGATCCAACCTAAATCTCAAACCTACAGTTGCATTCAAAAGGGAAATCGCAGTCCTCTTTGAAGACGATGAGATTGACATGCCGGAAAAACTTTTTGTTGAAATTAATTTTTATTTTGGGTCAGCCTAAATGGCTTCTTAGTGGCCCATTATAAGGAAGAAGTCCAAAGAAGTCTTAAAAATAGGGAATGTTCTAGAGGATGTTCTAGAATGTGTAGAATAAGATGGAGTTGTAGAGAGTATTCTAGAGAGCTAACCATAGCCATTAAATTAGATTTGGGATGACAAGATTATAGCCAATGATTGGGTGGGGTGATGCAGAACTAGAGTTTGAATCAAGAAAAATATAATAGAAGTCTTCACCTTTTTGAAATATCACATTCCTCCAACTTCTCCATTCTCCCCCAAAAATTTCTAATCTTTCTTCAACCATTCAAAGTTTCCTCCCAAAAAAGTGGTACCAGAGCTATTCTGACCCACCCCTTCCCGACGTTGCTAATAATAAACCATGGGAGATCTAATAATAACCAAGAGGAGGACTATTAATGATCAAAGATAAGAATTTATAGTGTTTCTCCCGTTCCTACTACTATGCTATCAAAATTGGTATATAGTGGCAAGTACTGGGGTCATCCAGAGAGATGTTAGGAATCTAATAATCAACTACAAATAACCATGATTAGGTTATCAATCTGATCACGTGTTAGGAATAATCAATGATGTTGGAAAACATGCATTAGGGGGGGGGGATTTTTGGCTAACAGCTACTAACATGCAATTGATAACGAGAATAAACGATATGGACTAGAACTTGGGGAATATTTTTGTAACATGATTA
This sequence comes from Rubia tinctorum, assembly GCA_032355605.1. Taxonomy (NCBI): domain Eukaryota; kingdom Viridiplantae; phylum Streptophyta; class Magnoliopsida; order Gentianales; family Rubiaceae; genus Rubia; species Rubia tinctorum. Next base: position 4,922 of record JAULKM010075962.1, read on the forward strand.
ATGTTGTTTTGATCCTCGATTTCATCGCATATAAGAACTATATCCCTATACTAGTGTTTGTGACACGTAGTGCAGACGATGGTCAAAACTTCCCCCCATCTATTACCTAAGGGTGCTTGTATAAAATCTTCCATTGAACTCACCTTCGTAGCCAAGGGAGTGCAATAATGGCAATGGCTCATTGCGTGGGTCTGATTCACCCCGTGCGATTATGTCCCAAGCAGAGCACTATGAATTCTCTACTCCTAGGCTTATAGAGGCAAATAAAGTAGGCATCTTATCGATGGCTCTACGATCACAAAGATAATCCTAATTTGCTACTTTATCTATCTTTACCCGTAACCCATTGTACCAAATCTCTGGCTTACTAGTGCATGGTCGATCGTAATGTTGACTCGGTAACCTACGTGCACACACCCACGTGGATCCGGACTATCGTTACGCCAAGCTCATCTAGGTTTCCTTCCCCGGGGGTATCAATAATAAATCAATATGAAAGTAGACTAATGTGTGTGCTAACTAAATGTGACAATCATGTTATTCAAAAGAATATGAAGAACAAGCCAACATAATAACACAAAACACATAGAAATAGTTAGATATAAAAATCTCACAAAAAAGTATTAATACATGGAAAAATATATAATCCCCAAGTTAATTAACTACTCCTTAAGCATTGAATCATAATATTTCATTGGATTCAAGGGGAAAAGAAAAATAATGAGATGAAAAGAAAAGAACCTCGAGAGATGGAAGAGTATTTTCTCTCTCTAGCCTACTCTTGAAAATGGAAAATGGACATTAACCTTAAACCCAAGTAGACAAAGGTCCATATATAGTAATAGGGAATTCAGCCTTGAAATATACCCCAAAATGGCCTAAAACCTCTAGCAGCCAAAATTTGGGTGGCCAGTGGCAAACGACATGGTCCGTGCAGCCTCGTGTAAAATTCCCTGTGCGCTACAGCACGGTCCGTGCAACCTAGTGCAATGCAGCTTGCAAGGATTGACACGGGCCTTGAAACCTCATGCAAGGCGGGGCGCATGGACCTGCACAAGCCGTGGGCTGGTGCTTTTTCCAGAACTTCTGATCGCAAGCCTCATGTCATTTTGCGCATCTCGTCAACTAGAAGGTCTTTTTGCTCAAAACATCAACGTCGACCATGTTATTTCCCACACCTCGTGGGCTGGTATTTACTTTTAGGACTTGGAACGACATGAATTGTGTAAAATGGAGTGGTCTGTGCCTATATTTAGCCGTTTGGAGGTGAATTTGGAGCCTTGTTGCAGCAGTCCAAAATGACGTGGATGGCCTGTGTAAACTTGCACGGGCCATGCAAGCCACTTTTCATGGGCCTGCACAGATGGTTTTAGCATCGTACAATGATTGTGGCATGCAAAGAGAAGTTAGCTGATGTACTTAACTTATTCCCCAACTACCCTAGTTCCCCCAAAGATTGTAAGACACCCACAAGTCTCACTCTCCCCAAGGATCCTAAAGTAGACAATCTACCCAAAATACATAAAAGAAAAAGGGAAAAAGGCAAAGTAAAATGATAATTGCCAAACTAGATTACTAATCCAAAGAAACTGCTGAAGATAATCCAAGAGATGTTGATAAAGAAACCACCAAATATGGCCAAAATATGTTCAAGTTCCGTTTCCAAATTCTCTAAATTTCTCCCATTTTTCCTACGAGCCCTTTCGGGTTTTCATCCTAGCATTCACACTTTTTGAGCTCACATCTCACCTTTTTCCACATGGCCGCTCATTTTTTCCTATGTTTTCCAACCTAGCCAGGTGGGAGATCGTCACTGTACCTCTCAAAGTTATTATTTTTAAGCCCTAAAGTGCTTTTTAACTACAACTAAGTAGATAGTAGAAAATCATAGCCATTCATGAAGAAGAGGGATTTTCTTTAGGGTTTTAACATAAAAGGGTGAATACTACACTAGATATAGAGATACATACATATAAATACGTATATATAAGCATGTAAGGATGAGGGGCATTTTTGGTTGTTTTTTCTAAGTTATGAATTGAAAGACAAGTTAACTCGTAAGAAATGTAAATCTAGTAAATCTGAAACAAACTAATAAGAAGAGATTAAACACAAGTTACGAGACCTTAGGAAAAATTAATTTCCATTTCCAAGCCTCTTATCTATCCTTACATATAAAACCTATTCAATAATTTTACTACTTGTTGTGAAGATAAATCTTCTATCATTCATTGATAGTGGATGTTGATTTGTCAACGGTGATCTCCTATTCCTTCTCCTTTCCCTTCCTCACTTTGTCATTGGCCACTTTCTCGGTCTCTTCCTCCACTTCATTCTCAAACGGTGGACTTGGTTAGCCGCGTTGTAAGACAGATTTTGGTAGCCTCCGTCTCCTTGGTACCTTGATTTCCTTGATACCCTTGGTTTTGGTATCCTTGGCTTCCTTGATATTCCATGGCACTTACTCCCTCCACATAGTTATCTTGCAAAGTAGGACATGCATCCGTATGATGCGGAGAAGAAAAAATCTCACTAGATTTTACATGATGTTTAACCCCGATTTGTGTCATCATAGCCTTGACCATAGAAGTGATGTTTGGGACTTGGTCTTTAAGCTTCCCATTTTTGGAAAGAGCACTTGTATTGTCGGAGTTTTGTCTCCTCAAATTGGCTCTTGAGCTAAAATTCCTCGACTTCTTGGCTAGCTCCTCATAGAGCTCCATAGCTTCAATTGAGGAATTGTTCCCAAATAATCCATTAAAAGCTCCCCTCACTAGCCATTGATCTTGATCAAGAAGACTGCTATAGAAATAATAGACCAAATCCCCATCCGAGTAGCGGTGATACGGAAAACTTACGATAAGTTTCTTGAACCTCTCCCAATAGTCGTATAATGGCTCCTCATGCAATTGGATGATGTTGCTAATATTGTTTTTATCAAGATGGTGGATTTTTTAAGCCTAGAAGTACTTTGAGAGAAACTTCCTCTTCAACTCAATCTAAGAGGTGATGCTCCCGGATGGGAGATAATGGAGTCAATCCCTTGCAGAATCTCGCAATGAAAATGGGAAGGCCTTCAACATATAAATCTCCTCATTTACCCCTTCCGGAAGCATCCCACTACAAACCATATGAAAATCGAGGAGGTGTTTGTTGGGAAATTCCCCTTTCCTACAAATAAAGGAAGGTAGTAAGTGTATTAATCCGGACTTCAACCCAAAATGCCCATTAGCTCAAACTTCCGGATATGTGATGCACATTGGTTGTTGCTCGAGATCGGGAGCCATAACCTCCCTCAATAAGATTTACCTCAACGGAATGTTCCCTCCTTGAACGTGAGTGTATGAGGTCCTCCTCCTGGAATATCCTCTTCATATTCCTGAATCCATAGAAGTAGAAGGTTCCGAAAAATGGTCACTAGGAGGGGTGTTATTCACACTTTCCAAAGAAAGCCTCCTAGACCTTTTTAAGTTTAGCTCTTACTCAGGGTCATAGTGTAGGGGTTCTTGTGAAGGGGATCGAGTACGAACCATACACCAAGAACTCGAACAATACGTCTCTTTGCCAAACAAAGATAAAATAAAAAAACAAATAAAAACCAAATAAAACAAAATAATAAATACTCACAACTAGCACATACCCACACATAATATTCCCAACAACTTAAAAATAAACGCCTCTTCCTTGACACCGGGGGAAAAATTTGGGACGTCGTCCTCGTACCTTTCAAAATTATTATTTTATACCCTAAAGTTCTCTTTAACTACAACTAAGAAAAGGGATTTTCCTAAGGGTTTTCACATATGAGGGTGAATACTACACTAGATATTGAGATACATATATACATACATAAACACACACACACACACACACACATACATACATAAGCATGTAAATAAGTGGGGGGTTTTTGGTTTTTTTCTAAGTTATGAATTTAAAGGCAAGTTAATTATCAAGCAATGTAAATCTAGTAAATATGCAACAAACTACTAAGAAGAGATTAAACACAGGTTACGGGACCTTGGGCGCAATTAATATCCACTTCCAAGCCTCTTATCTTTCCTTGAACATATAACCTATTCAATACTTTTACTACTTATTCTGAAGATAAATCTTCTATCCTTCTTTGATAGTTGTTTACAATAGTGAAATTGACATCTCTTTCTAAACTTCACTAATGACTCCTTTAGTCGTTCAACACCTAAAAGTATCCTATTTATGGAATTAAGTACAAAGAATCAACAATCTTGGTAACACTTATAAACACTGCACCGTGTCTAAGCATTGAACCGATTCATTCATTTACACAAGATTAGTCAAGAAAGAGTTCGATATTACAAAGAATTCTCCTATATGCTACACAAAAAATCATGACAAAGAGTTCGATATTATCACGTTCATCTATCATTCATTAAATCATCAACCATATTAGAAGATCTAATTCGTGCTCTGGGATTCCATATCATAACAAGGGAAAATTAGCTACTTTCTCCCAGCTCTAACAAGTAATCATACATGCAATTCATATACTTAAACTTATAACACCATTAATGCTTTCAACAACCAATACTCAAGAACAATAAAGCACAATAGAAAAGTATTAAATAACTCATACATAGTTCTCAAGAAATGGGCTTGTAAGCCTTAACTAATTTTTCTCAAAACTAAGTTTAGCTACTATAATTCATACTAAACAACAATAGCAATTTAAGCATAAAATCAAGATGAAATAAAGATGAAAATGGTGGAAAGTAGGGTTTGAGAGCTGCAAATATTGGGAAGAAATATTTGTGCAAAAGAGAGAGGATAAGATGGTATTTATAGTACAAAAAGTCTAAAGGTAGATCTGGAAAGCAATTTTTCACGAGTCGCAACAGACAGAGTAAGTTGCTCTTCAATGTTTTCTTCTTTTTGTCTAAATGAATCCATCTCTTCTTCATGTCTTCAAGTCTCCATGGTTTTCATTGTCTTCAAAAAGTAGTCTTCGTGGTCTTCAAACCATTGAACTATTACCATGTCTCACAAAATCCCTATTAAAAGTGATAAGAGCTTAAAAGTCTCCCTTAACTCTCCTAATGGAATTTCAAGGTAAAATGGAATATCCAAAGCACAAAGGAATACCAAAATTAGTACAAAACTTCCCAAAATCACCATATAATATGGACACATCACCAAGCCTAGCCTCTCAATTTTTGCTAGGTCTTTTAACCTATCCGGGCTTTCTTCCCATTTTTGCCAAAGTTGCCCTCTCGGTTTCTAACCTAGCAGGGTATGTATATATATATATATATATATATATATATATATTTTTTTTTCATATTTTCAAAATTTTCAAGTTTTTTTTGTGTAGAAAAAAATCCCCAAAGGTGGGCTTCATACTACATAAAGATCATGACAAAAAAAATTCACCACCCAAAACGTTCATTCCAAAATGTTCCCTAAACAAAGTGATACCACCCTAGAGATTACACACCCAAAATATCTACCAAACATCCCAAAACCAAAGATAGCACAAAAAAGATACCAAAAAAACAACACCAAAAACACCAAGGAATCCCGAGATGAAAAAATCCAATGTGTTTCACTTCTCCCTCCCCCACACTTAAACTATGCATTGTCCCCAATGTATTGAATCAATATATATCATAAGTGAGAGAAAAATAATCAATGAAACTCAGTCATGTGACCCCAAAGGGTCCCCCTCAAGTGCAGAGTTTTGCACCTCCTCTATTGTTCTTGAGCATTTCTTGCTTCTCGATAGGAATAATATCCTGAAAACCATCGAGCCTTGAGATGTGAAATCTCTTGAGCAGTTGCTCGATGGCCTCTTCTTAGACATCCGAACTCTCATCCATAATAGCGAAATCTTCCTTCATCTCCCGTTCAATGGAGTCTATCCTAGAGCCCAAGCGACATGGTATCCTCCATAGAAGGTAGCCGAGTCCATAAATTCTCCAACTGTAAGCTCATCTCGCCTACCGGTTGACCAATATCCTACACAAGTTGGGTAGGACTCGCAAGTTGTTCCCCAAAAATACGAAATTGGTTGAGGAAATCCACGGGTAAGTGGGTGCGACTAGGTGGTGCACTAAGTGGGGTCTCACCACCTTCTTCTTAGTAGAAGTACTTCTCAAAATACAGATCAGGGGCTAGGAACAAATCCTCCAATATAGTGCCGTCAGTGATAACGGTGCGCTCCGGCTGTGGAAGGATCATGAAATTGTAGATTGTGGAGCCACCATATAACTACACAAATTGATACTTCAAGGTTTTGGAAGATACCATAGAAGCTCTCACCATCTTGTCCATTGTGTACCTTATCCCCGAAGAAGGAACCGGATGGCCAAAGTGTTGGACTAAGAGTCCGACCATGCCATCTTTCATGTTTCCTATGGAAATTAATTCCTCCACAAAATTCCCCACCATTTTAGGGTAGAAATTCCCCTCCGGAGTCATCGACCAAAGGACTAGGACATCTAAACCGGGACACTGTGAGATCTCTTCGTGACAGAATACCCCTATGCAGAAAAATTGCTAAACATATTGCATCGTCGAATGGACAATCGTCGTCCTCTTTCAAAGATACTTTCTCTATTTATCCGAAAGAATTCTCTATTTACCCGAAATAATTCTCCAAAAATTGCTCCAATTCTTCGGCACTTATCGGTGTGTCCTCGGAACTTCTTTCCCCGTACTTGCAATGTCCTGATGCGACATAGTGTACTCCTTATAATTCATGTGAAAATGGATGATCCTCCTATTGGGTATTGATTAAATCTAATTTAGTGGAATATCAATAACCATATTCAAGATCTCATGCATGTATTCAATCTGAATCTATCT
>JAULKM010075973.1:0-11764 GCA_032355605.1 Rubia tinctorum
AAAGTGTTAATAACATGCTTATAATTAGAATGAATCATGTGAGAAGTAATCAAATTGTTCGAATAACTAGATTTCTACCACTGACGTGAAAAATATGTATCATAAGATGATTTAATCACATTAATAGAATAAAATATTACACAATACATAAAAAATCATCAGTGAAATATATAAAAATGTGAGCATCATAAAAAATATTACACAATATTTAAAAAATCATCAACAAAATATATTTTTAAAAAGTATACCACAAACACCGCGCATCGCGCGGTGCTCATCCCGCTAGTAGCGCGATGCTCATCCCGCTAGTATAATTGGTGCCGCAGTAATTTTATCATGTTAACCACGTTAATACATGTGTAACTAACTCCCAGATTTAGGAAATATTGGGTTAGCGAATGTACTGTTTACTGTATTTTTTAACTTATACAGTGCATTTATTAAATTACATGCTCCTTCCGTCCCAGCCCAATCATTGCACACTGTTCGAAAAAAAATGTTTGACCGTTAATATGTTTAACTATGTATAATAACGACAAATAAAAAGTTACTTTCTAGAAACTACTTGTTAAGACGAATTCAACAATATCACATACAATAATATTATTTCTCATATATCTATTCAAATATGAGGTCAAACTTTGATAGAGAATATTGTAATAAAGTAGGTGGGTAATTTGGGTTGGGACAGAGGGAGTACTAAATTTAAAATTTTAAAAATAATTTTTTATATTATATATTTAATATTTTCACATTCAAATACGCATTATTACTTGTTTTATCTTTTAAAAGATAATATTTGAATTTTATTTTAAAAAATTACAATATTTAAGATAAAAAATATAGTGGATTGTCCATAAACTTATGAATAGGCCGCCTATCCTGAGACTTTCTCTTTTGGAAAACCTTGAATCTAGGCAAAGTCCCGTGAAACCTATGGAATGACGAGTTTAATTAGAATAATGAAAAGATAAAAAGTTTTAGTTGCAATATCAAAAATTTATTATGCAACGTGCAGTAATTATAAGTTTATGAACCAATTAATGCAACCCATAAATTTTTTATCTTCATTTATTCTAATTTGCAGTTTAAACATTGGTCTTTCTATGACTTAAAAACTGTGTTTCAAGAGATGGTGGTATGAATCTCCACGACTCTGGATTATGGAATTTAAATCTTGGACAGAATGAAGGGGCAAACACTCACTAAGTCGCACGAACTGATCACCAACTAGCACTCGGGATTGTAGCTCAACTCGAAAATTTGCTCGTTAACTAGCCCGTTGAATTAACTACAAATAAAGGGTTCTTTGTTCACTAACTAGCCCGCAAGATTAGTTCACAAAAGGTATTGATACTTAATTAACCCGCAGGATTAAGTAACAATGAAAATTAATGCTCGCAAGTAATAAACTCGAAAATCTGAATTTTCGATTGATAATAATGTGTAATTTTTTTTGGATTGCCTCCCCTATTTATAGGGTATAATTCGGCCAGTACAAATAGAAAATGAAAATAATTATGTCAGTTTTAAAAAATTAAAACTATATTTAACCATAATCCCTAATTTAAATCTAAATGATGACCGTATTCATCCAAATAAATCAATCCAAATATTGGATGAATTTTGAATGAATCTAACTTATTTAAATCTACCAAATCTAATTCTAATTAAAATAAAAATTAATATTTTAAACCCTAATTAAAAAACATTACCAAAACTCTTCCAAGCCAACATGGACGAGTTTATGGCTTCATTGATAATAATAAAAATAAACTAAAATGATCACACTAACTCATTAAAAAAACTTAGTGGGAAAAAGAGTATAGTGTTAACCTCCTAAAACCCTAATCTAACAATAAATTAAGAAAAATATAATAAATGACATTTTTGATATTGTATCATTCCCTCGTGGTCGAAAAGTTTCGCCCTCAAAACGAGAATGTTCTTCAAAAACAAAATGTAGATTTATGTCCCACGCCATCCATACAAAGTCCTGCTAATAAACGATGTTTGGATGCTGACTAGGCAGTGACTGGAATGCTGATATGACAAAAACTCCTTGAACTTGCCAGATAAAGGACTGTTGATGAGAAACTGAGATAAGCTCGCGATAAAATCAAACTACCGTGATGAATTGGGTGGCTCACGATCTGAAGAGTTGAACCTATCCTCGCGCGTGCATATTATACGTCTTCCAATGTCGTCGGCATGAGATGCACGTGCCTGAGTGTGTGCTTGCGCGCGAAGACCACGCACGTCTTCTTCTTCGCTGGAACCTCTTCTCACCGGAGTTGCCTTCTGGTAGAACTAGGAACGGAGACCGAGTAAGCTAGCTGGTGAAAAAATTGGATTCGCCGTAGGTGGACGCTGTGGAAAGGACAACGAGGATTCTGGGGATCAACGTCTTCAGAGGCGGCAGATTCGATCTGAGCAATGGCAGACGGCGAGCAGAACGGTGGCTCTGGCGGTGGAGAGTGGAACGGTAAAACTTAATGGTGAGGTAGTCGAAGATGGTAATCAACTGGAGAAGATCACTGTCGAAGGACTAGAGCTCGGTGGAGATGAATCTATCAGCGGCGGCGAGGATGACCGATCTATGGTGGCAGAATTTCTGATATTCACTTTTTATATATTTTTTTCAACTAATATGATGGTCGCAAAAACTTATTCTTTGCTATGATACCAAACGATATAATTCTCCTTGTGAAGAATCTGAATTGCGGAATTTAAATATTTGACCGAATGAAAGGATCTGCAAACCCTCACTAAGTCACACAAACTGACCACCAACTAGCCTTCGGGATTGATGCTCAACTAAAAAATTTGCTCGTTAACTAGCCTGCATGGTTAATTCACAAATAAAGGGTTCTTTATTAACTAACTAGCCCGCATGATTAATTCACAAAGGGTATTGATACTTAATTAACCTGCAGGATTAAGAAACAATGAAAATCAATGCTCGCAAGCAATAAACTCGAAAATCTGAATTTTTTATTGATAATAATGTGTAAATTTTTGTGGATGGCCACCCCTATTTATAGTGTATAATTCGGCCAGTACAAATAGAAACTGAAATGAATTATGGCAGGTTTAAGAAGTTAAAACCATATCTAGCTATAATACCTAATTTAAATCTAAATGATGACCATATTCATCCAATTAAATCAATCCAAATATTGGATGAATTCTTGAATGAATATACCTTATCTAAACCTACCAAATATAATTCTAATCAAAATAAAACTGAATATTTTGGACCCTAATTAAAATATTACCAAAACTCTTCTAAGCCAACATGGCCGAGTTTATAGTTTCATTAATAATAATAAAATAAACTAAAATGATCACACCACCTCATTAAAAAATCCAGCGGGTAAAAGAGTATAGAGTTAACCTCTTAAAATCCTAATCTAATAATAAATTAAGAAAAATACGATAATTTACATTTTTGATATTGTATCAGATGAACTCTTGAATTGATATTCTATAATCTATAATATATGCTATATACTAAAAGATCAATTTCTTGGTCAAGTGGCACCCCCATGCTTAACCACATCAACCTTCACAAAATTTTGACACCTGACACTCCCAAATCTTGCCACGTCAACTGCTCTCAAAAAATACTTTAGCAAATACATTTTTCGTAATGAATTGGGGGAACTTCGAATGTATTGGTATTCAATGAAGTATTTATTCCAATAAAATTGATTCCTTGTAACTAAATGTCCCTTCTTCTTCTCTAATCCTTACATCTTCTTCTCTCCGTCTTTCCTTATTTCAAAACCATTTGACCTTCTCCAGGTCTCTTCCTCAACCAAACTCTAGCCACATAATCGAATCGTTTGATCAATAGAAAATCATTTCAAGTAAAAAAATGAAGTCTTTATTATTCTCAATCTCATTCATTTTTTCTTTTGTTTGGATGAAATTCAATTTATTGGTGCTTATTGTGTGAAGTATTTTTTACACCAAATTTAGCTTCTTTTTTTGTTCATGATTATATGTTTGAAGATTTTAAATCGAGATGATGCCTTTTTTTATTTACTTTCCACAGAGTTGAGAAAATTTGGTCTGGTATGATTCCATTGACAGAGCCTGATGAATATATATGAGGATTTTAATAAGTCGATTTCTCCCAGGTTATATGTCCGTTAATGGAGGTTGATGTAACGATGTTCATATGGTTCATAATTTTCAGTCATTTTTCCGATTTATTTTTTCCATAATGTTTGTGTATTTTTTACTTTTAATCTCCAATGTTTTAGGGCTTTGAGTTACAACAGGGAATGTGATGGGGTGCGTATGCAAATGCGGATTAGCGGATGCCATATGCTCGAGCAGGAGAATATTGTTGGTTGATACAATTTTAATTCTTTGTTAGGTAATGTATGAAATTATGGGGTTGAATTGTTTTACTCTATGTAGGTTTACGTTTGCTTACCTTATTTTCATGTTTCCTCTTCTAGGAATGAAGACCATTATTTAGAGCATAACCCATGAGTTCTTCAATCCCACATACCAAGTTCTTCTAGTTTATCAAATTTTGCAATTCTCTCATGGGGTTCTCTCTATTCCCTGCATTCATGGTAGATAAATTGCACCATTACATGATTATCATGCCTACTCTCTCAAGGTTCTCATGCACACTCTTTGCTATCGGTGTTTCTTTCTTCTCTTTTTAGAATTTTCTACATTTTGTTGTTGGTCGCAGGGTGTTCGGCAATTTCCCTTAATAGTTTTCAGATGTCAGGAAGGTAAAGTTTCATTCTTTATCCAAATTTGTATATCTGCATTGAAGTGTTGGCTAAAGATCTTTGAAATTTTCTTTATGTGTAAAGGGAATTAACAGGAGTGGAGGACAAAAGTAAAGGATTTACAGGATGCAGATATTTATTTCTTTGATGATCTTTTCAGTGCTATGCGTGGAACTCATCTCTTCAATGTAACTCTCTTATCCTTTGTTCTTGATTTCAGCTTTACTTTGTTCTTTGTATCGATCAAGTTCTGATATTTCTTTGAGTCCACAGTGTTTTGTCAAGAATAATGGTGTTTTGCCTTCTGTCTATGACGATCAAGACATGATGGATGTAAATTCAAGTAATAACTTGTGTAGTTCCAGTTCCGCTATAGAATGCTATGATTTTAGAGATCGTAGTAACAGTATGCCAGTTGAATACGTAAACTTTATGTCATAAAGCTACTTAGGTGCTCATTTGTTGATGTTATACATGTTTGTGCAAAGAAGCTAAATTGTGCTCTAGCGAGCAGTTGATGTCACGGGAACTTAGAGGTTGTAATTAATGAATATGATTATTGTTGATAGCCATTGTTTCTAGGTAATATTAATCCATTGTGTTTGTTGACTAGCGAACCATTTTTAATGGATATGATAATTGTTGATATCTTGATTAATAGTTTGGCTGCGTTCTTTGTTTACTACATATTAAATGGTTGCTCAGGGTTGTGTTAATGAGCTATGTGTGCCATCAGTAATGTGTACATGATACTAGCAAGGCCAATGGGCCGCAGATGATCCTCGCTCTTCGCGAATGTCTACCCAAAATTTATTTTTCATTCATAATCCGTGTATCGGCACAGGTATTATCTATTATATAATCTATTCTATATACTAAAAGAGCAACTCTTGGCAAAATGTTTCTCCCACTCCTGGCCATGTATGCTTTCCCTAGTGTCTCCACCATAATTGGCCATGTAAGCTTAAGCTTGCCAAGTGTCAACCCAAAAATTTTCAATATATTAATGATGTACCTAAACCTTGGCTTCATCTCTGCCACTCCATATTCAAAAACTCCCTTTCTCCGCCAGTGAATTTCATGGTCGGACTTCTCCCCTTTTTCAATCACTTTTAATCATCTCCCTTTTACTGCTTCCCCTCATTGTAATAAGAGTTTTTATTGACCTATTTTGATAGTAGTTGAATTGGTGCTAGGATTCTGTAGGCTTGATGATTGTTTGTGCTTATGACTGGAAAATCGCTGCTTATATGCATATAGATAATTTGCTCACTAGTATTTTAGAGACTGAGAAGTAGGGTAGTGCTAATAGTAATAGAAAGGTTATACCTTAGGTTCCCAAGTTATCGTCGAGACTTTTTAACTTTGTCCTTTTGTATTGGGCTCCTCTTCGTAGTTGCATCTGTTTATAGTGGCTCCCAATTCTATCTTTTAAATGAAGGTTGTATCCACTATGCAATTGGATGAGATTGGCCTTGTATGTTTTAGATGTCGTGGGAGTAGTAGGTGGGGCATAGTCCTTATTTTGTGAAGTAGTAGTGATTTGCATTCTTAAGTCGTGGGGTGGGGAATTTGCCCTTATTTTCCAAAGCCGCTGGTGATTTTTCATCTTTAGTTGCAGGGTGGGGTGTTTGCCCTTATTTTGTGAAGTCGCGGGTGATTTTTCTATTTAATTTTTGAAGTGGGGATGTACCCATATTTTGTGAAGCCAAAAGTTATTTTTCTGCTTAAGTCGTGAGGTGGGGATATACCCTTATTTTGAGAAGCACGAGTGATTTTCCTACTTAAGTTGTGAGGTGGAGATGTACTCTAATTTTGCGAAGTTGCAAGTGATTTTCCAATATTAAGTTGCTAGGTGGGAATTTACCCTTATTTGTATACAGAGCTATTAAACATTTTCATTTATGCATATACACCCACGATCATTTTGTGCCTTGAGCTTTTTGAAGAGCCTGATTAGTGATGAAATTGAGACCTAAGTATAATACGCCTATTTAGGAACCCTAGGTTTACACATGGTATTTCTTATGGTTGGTTACGTGCCACGTATTTGGGACATGTGACTCGTTTATCCAGGCCTGGGAATAGCCAATGGGTTTGTACGACTCCATGATTTTGTATGATTCTTCCCATGTCAAGTATAGTTTTCCAATATTCTCGGCCAAGCTGGCTTCGTATTTTGTTAGGACTAGGTCTCTTACTTTGACAGTAGTTGTGCGAACTCTGTCATTGTATAACTTTGCAATCTTCTATTTGTACTTGGCTTCCCTGATGCTTGGGATTTGTCGTCTCTCCTAAAGGATATCATGTCATCCTGATTTCCTTGTTTGTTATAGTCGATGGTTCTCAAGCTGGGAGTCCCTACTTCTGCAAGGATAACTACCTCATGACCATATGTTCAGCTAAAATGTGTTTCAGAAGTTGGTTTTCTTAGAGTGGTTCTGTATACCCAAAGTACGGTTGGTAATTCTCCTACCCAACTTGCTTTCTTTCCTTCTAGTCGTTTTTGGTTCCCCTAATCTATAGTTCTATTTGTAACTTTGACCCGACCCTTAGCTTGGGGGTGTGCTATTATGGTGAACTTTTAACTTATATATATGTCATAGAACCGTTCATTGAATGCTCCACTTGTGAATTGTGTTCCATTGTCTGAGATTATGGTCATTGGTATGTTGAAGTGGCACACTATGTTCTGCCAAACGAATGAGATTGCTTCTTTTGTCGTGATCCTATTGAGAGGCTTTGCTTCTACCTATTTGGTAAAGTAATCAATTGTGACGATGAGGAATTTTGCTCCACCAGATCCAACCAGAAATGAGCCTATAATATATATATATATATGTGTGTGTGTGTGTGTGTGTGTGTGTTTATATATATCCCATTTATCAAATGGCTAAGCACTGTAAACTGCTGTCATCTTGGATTGAGGTTTTTGTTGGACTGTGGTGTTTCGTTAGCAGCTGTTGCACTTCTGAACAAAGGTGTGCACATCTCTGAACATCACTGACCTATAGTATCCTGATCATAAGATTTTCTTAGATAATATTCACACTTCTTAGTGTGATACGCACCATCCTTTGTGCATGTCTTTGACAATGAGCCAAGGTGTGAGGTACCTCTTGTTGTACACGTATTGTTAGAGTAATTATTAATAGTGCATTAAGCTCAATTTTTCGTGCTCAGTTCTATCCATGGGTAAGAGGTCGTGTTTGAGGTCTTGTATGATGGGTCTCATCCAGCCTTGATCAACTTCCTGAACTTGTGCTACAGTTGTGGATGTTGTGCTCCGAGTTGATTCAGCTCAACCACGACATCTTTCTCTTTCTAAAGTGATGTGTATCCCAAAGTTGTTAGCTTGCTTAATGCATTTTCCTTTATACTCTCTGAGCGAAGGACATGTGTACCCTTGAAATAGTAAAACCGGCAGATGAGCTATCTAGCTCTGTTTAGGTATTTGATCAACTGTCATTTCTTGAAAAATAGTCTCCAAGCACCTATTGGATGACTACCTGAGAGTTGATATGGAAATGGACGCCCTCATATGTTCATTATCAATACTAAATCAAGTCCAACGACGAGTGATTCATATTCAACTTCATTGTTTGTGAGCAAAAATTGGAAGTGGAATGCGTACTTATGTTCATCTCCTTTCGGGCTAATTAGTAGGAGCCGCAACCTTCTTTTAATGATGCTCCATCAATGAAAAGTGTCCAGGCACTATGATCAACCTTCTCTTTTCCTTTGGGATTGGTTGCTTTACCAATTGTTGCCAGATCTGGGTGTAATTTGTCCATCACATCTGTCGGGAAGTTTACTAGTGCTTGGCCTTTGAGTGTCATTCTAGGGTGGAATATGACTCCTTGTTCCTCAGTTCAATGGCCCATTTCAGTAGGCTTCCAGATGCTTCTAGTTTGTGGAGGACTTTCTCTATGGGTTGGTCCGTATAAACCACAAACTAATAGGCTTGAAATAGTGTCGAAGTCTCCTAACTGAGTGGATGGGTGCGAGGATGAGTTTCTCCATTGTTGAGTAGTTCATATCTGTACCTTTGAAACTTCGGCTAATGTAGTAAACATGCACTTCGCATCCGGGTTCTTGTTGCACTATGATGGAGCTGACAACATGTGCTCAAAATGCTAGATATAGATAAAGGGTTTCACCTAGCTTGAGAGTTGATAATAATGGAAAATATTGTAGCTTAACTTTGAATTCATCGTACGCTTTATGGCATTCCTCTGTCTAAGATAATTTTGATGCTTTCTGTGGGACTTTAAAAAATGACATGTGTTTTTTTCGCTTCTTTAGAGACAAAATGCCTGAGCGCAACTAAGGGGCTTATGAGTATTTGAAATTCCTTGACCGACTAGGGGTGTGGTAGTGACTGTATTTCTTGTGTTTTTTTAGGTTGGCCTCAAATCCTCTTGATGATAATTTTAATCCTAAGAATTTTCTAGCTCTTACTCCGATGGTACATTTTTTAGATTTAGCTCCATTACAATTGATTGGAGTGTGAACAGTGTTTCCTCCAAGTCTTTTGGGAATTCCTTGAGAGTCCTGCTTATGATGACCATGTCTTCCACACACACACACACACACACACACACACACACATATATATATATATATCTATGTTGCAGTCGACTTGGTGAGAAAATACTTTGTCGATTGTTCGATATATGTGGCTCATGCGTTCTTTAGTCTAAAGGGCATTTTATCATAGCAGAATGCTCCAAAGTTAGTAGTGAATGTTATTTTCTCCGCGTCATTTGGTGGTACTCTTTGTAGGAATCAAGGAAGGTCATGGTTTCATTCCGGAGATAGCTTTAACTAGTTGGCCAAACTTAAGAAAGGGGTAGCAGTTCTTTAGACAATATCTGTTGAGATCCGTGTAATCGATGCACACCTGCCATCCTGCATCTCCTTTCCTTACCATAACGGTCACTGTCGGATCTACATGGGGGCTGAAGCCCCCTCCAGCCCCCGCCAAGACAAAAATTCTGGGAAATTCAGATAGTAAAAAAATTTTAAAAAAATTATCAGCCCCCTCTGATAATGGAAAAAATTGAGAAATTTTTTTACGGGTAGATTAGCCCCCGCTATGTATGTATCCTGGCTCCGCACCTGATAACGGTATTGGCTAACCAGGTTGGGTATATGGCTTCTCTAAGTATGCTTTCTTGTATGAGTGTTTTGACCTTAGTTTCTATGGCCTTCTGTTTGTCGTGTGCAAATGTTCTTTGCTTTTGTGGGATCATCTTGATTGATGGATCTATATTGAGATGGTGTGTGGAAATATAGGGGTCGAAGCCTCCCATGTCTTTTACTAGCCAAGAAAATAAGGTCTTATACTTTTTGAGTGTTTATATCACCTTTGTCTTGACTGGTTCTGGCAACCTCTTCCCTACCTTGACTTCTTTAGAATCATCATGTTCTTCTAATTGGACTAACTCAGTGTCTTCACCTAGATCAGCCCCCTAGTGGAGATTATCCTTGGTTCTCTTTATTTGATTGAGTGCACCGTCAATTGTAATTTTCATAGTGTAGTGGGCTTCATCGTAATGACATACACTGTCTTTCTACTTGTTAGTCTCTTATGAATGTTACTATTTCGGTTGGTGTAGGGAATTTCATGATAAGATGGTAATGGGATCAGATAGCTTTGGCGACGTTCATCCATTGTCTACCTGTAATTGCAGTGAACATGCTTGGTGCATCCATCACCAATAATTCACAAAGGACCTTACACTCTTTGTCTTTTTCATCGATGGTGACAAGGAATCATATGTTGCTGATGGGCATTTAGCCTTTCCAGTGAAACCATCTATAAATGACGTTGATTTCTTGAGGTCTGATCTCTTGAATACGAGATTGTTGAAGCTGTAATGAAAAATATTTCCACTGCGCTTCCATCATCTACAAAGACTCAGTGTACCGTGGCATTCCCTATTTTTGTTGTTATGACCAAAGGATCATTATGTCGTGATGCATTTAGGACGCGTCCTCCTCGCTGAAGGTGATCACCTCACCTGCTTGTATTCACTTCTCTATAGGCTCTTATGAGGGTAGCTACCTTGCATGTACCTTCCACGCATTGTTAGACATAGGCTCGTTGGATCTGTGACTTGAAAATATCACTATGTTTGGGATGTTGTCGTCTATGTTTTCTTCATGCTCCACTGCTACTGTCATCTTCTTCTTCGGCTTGGTTTTGTTATGGGTTGTGTGCATGTTCGTCTCAGTATTGCATGCTCCAGATCCTCCCGCTTTGTGATCTTCCTTCTTGTATTGCGTGAGTCATCCTTGGTGCAACAAGTCTTTAGCTTGTCTTCCAAGATCGTTGCATCTATTTGAGTAATGGTTGTAATCTCTGTGGTAATCGTAGTAGTAATCTTTGGATCTTTTTTCCGCTAGAGCTCTCAATTGGGTAAGTTCTTTGAATAGTCCATGTGGTTCTGCCAAATTTATCCCCTTGATTTGGTTAGGGGTGTCTCCGAAGAGGTCAAGTTATCTGTGGTGGGTTATCTTCCTCTTACAAGTGGGGTGCCTATCCTTTTTTACTTCTTCCCTTCCCTGTGAGTTTTCTCCGGCTCTTTTTGCTCCACGCTCATTTTCTAGCCTTTTGTTGTTTGATTCTTCCACGCGGGAGAATTTTTCCATGGCTTTCTGGATCCAGCATGTCCACTGTGAGTTTTTTTTGTAGAATTCTCTTGATCCCATGTCATTCATGAATGATCCTAGTGACATTTGGAGTGTGAGGTCTTTGACTTCTAGGCTTTCTTTCACAAAGAGATCATGATATTCTGCAATGTTTTCTCCGCTTTGTTGCACAATGTTTATTAGGTTCGTGAACGTCTTTGTGAAATTTTGTTTTTGGTGTTTCCTTCCCATAAATTGGTTCGACGGTTGAGCCTAACCCCTTATGCTTCATGGGAGGTCGTTGCCGTACCTCTCAAAAATACATTTATAAGCCCAATATGCTTACTAAATACAACTAAGTAGATAGT
>JAULKM010075984.1:0-11764 GCA_032355605.1 Rubia tinctorum
ATCTCTCTGTTAACTTTGTTTCTTTTCAACAGATATGCTTTGCCTGCTTTAAGCCCTGCTTTTTTATCACCCTTCTTCACACAAACAAGACATAGAGATATTATGAATAACCATAATCAAATATTCAAACTTGCAGACCGTATTTAGGAAGATCTAGCATCTATGCTTTTGAATGGATGCAACCATTCCCAGGCCAAAAACACCAGTATAAATTGTTAATCCCTCAAAAAAGATAAACTAAACTCTTTCTCAATATCTGTCGATATGGCTTGAACATCAAGAACATAACCATTTCTACTGAAATTCTCTCAAAACTCATTAATGTACCACATGTGATAACCCACAGATTACCCAAGTCCCAAACAGCAAGACACCTCTCCAATATCATTCCAATTTCCCGTAGAAGCATGGATTTTAAAACACTCACCTTACCCTCAAAATTCCACTTAACCAGCATTAGAGTATGATTGCAAGAAAATAACAACATGGTATCTTTCCCTCCAACAGAATCCATCACATACATTAATCCCATAACTGTGGATACCAGAGCTATATCTAACAATCCATCACATATATGTAATATTTTATCATCTCTGGCAACATCCAATTCATCCAACTCAGCAACACTAAATGAACTTTTATACAACACCTCAATACCCAGATCCTAGCACGTTATCTTTTTGTCAAAGTTACCTTTCTCATTAATACTTAACATATTAGCAATCAAACTCAACTCAGCAGTTTCACAAAGATTCACTATATCCATTACACCCACGTATAGTTTTCTCACATGAACTTTGATATACGATCCCATCACACTACAAGATTTCATCTCTGATTTTGAAATTCCGGGGTCATAACACTTTATAGTTTTGGCAAGTCTACAACTCTCACTCATGTGCAAACCCAAACAAATAATACATGACTTCATGTAAGATTTACAAAGAATACCAGGGTCAAAAGATATGATAGGCACAACAAATTCCTTATTGTTATCATTCACTTCCACACTCTCAATCTAAAATTCATCACTGCCAAAGAATTCTCTTGAATTGACTACTCCATTACCAACTACATAATTTTTGGCATCAAACCTTAAAACTTCATCAAAATTTCTTCCAAAATCAACAACATGCAGTTTCCTCTTACTACCAACAGAATCAAACTCAATAACATATGAAGGCATGCTATGAGACACAATTTTCTTCAATGACTCAACATGAATCTCAGTTTTATCAAGAAAGTTTAGATTCACTTTACCCAGAGAAGATACCACCAGAATTGGTGTATGAGAATAATCATCTTCTTGCGAGCTCCCGACCAAATCCGACTCCTCAAATTCTTCTATTCCAATATCCAAAGCCCCGACCTTCCTTTTCATTACCAGCTCATCAATCTCGTTTTCTTAACCGGATCGATAAATTGTCATATCTAAGAACACTTCCCAAGTAAGGGAGCCGTGACAAGACATAATCGCATTATACCAAGATATTGCCCTACCTTCCAAATAAGAATGAACTAACTCAAATATTTGACTCACCAAAATCGAATGGAGGTTGAACCAAGCATATATTTCATTCACCCAATTCTTTGGATGCTCGCCGGAAAATAACAGAAAATCCACCTCTTCAATTGCAGCCTCCGTTTGCGTCCAAATCCCATCCATTTGTCTACACATTCTTCTTCTTGGTCCAGATGAACATGGAGATACTCTTCACATCCCGATATCGTCCAAATTGACATGATTTCGATACCGTGATTCACTGAAACTTTGACCGGTTCTGGAGGTTTATATGACAATCATTCCTACCAATTTCCAAAAGCTACAAAGTGCCAGTAAGAAAAATCATTCCAAGATACCCTATCGCCATACGTTTCTTGAAGCCATTGAAACCAATCTTGGGCATCTCCTTCAAGATATGGTTGAATCATCATAATCTTCCCATCATCTGGAAAGATTGAGAAGACTTCACTGCAGTGCTCCAACCACCCTCTCGGATTGCCGCCGAAAAAGGACGGAAAAACCATAGCTGGAATCTTGAACAAATTTTCACGCTGAGGATTAACTTGCTCTGATACCACTTGTTATGATCCTGGGGATCAAAACCTAATTGGACAAGGAATTGAAAGAGAATAAAGCTTTGATTTGTTGAATTGAATCAAACAATAACCGCAGCTCAATATAGATGAGAAAAGGAAGAAATACAGGATGAGAAAGGAATGTTCTTCTGCTACAAAATGTGATCAAAACTATTGATAATCCTAACTGCAGTAATAATATGATTTATATACTAATGATTCAGCTCCAAAATCTTCCTAACAATTCAGATAACTGCTCCCAAATAACCTCTCAAAGGTCATTTTCTTCTTCTTTCTTTTTTTGCTCAGCTCCATGTGCTTCCTTTCTTGTTACCAATAATCTCCCAACTTCTTGCTTACAAAAATATTATCCAGCCCTTGGATATCATTACAGATGCTTAGAGAATCTAAGCCGAGTGGAACTGAATGATGATTTCAAAGGAAAGCAGACAGGTGACATTCAACAAATGGACCAAGTTGATAGAAGAATGAGAGTGGGCTCCACTCCATATATTCTCCACATTGATCCATTTACAAAATATATGGAAATTAATTCTTTCAAAGACTCAGTACTAGGCTCCAAGATGTCTGACCAAACCAACCATGCGAGTTCAAGCAAGACTCCAGGTTATAACGGAGGGTTGAGACGGGGAACCAGGGAGAAATTAGCACCATCAAAATCTACCATCGCAACAAGAGCTATGATTGAGAGGAATATGATACGCCGCACAACACCTGTATTTCTCTTTCCGAGAATGGTTCGCGCTGGAGATTCGGACACTGTCTCACCACCTAGTCTGGAAGCCAATGGAGTAAGTTTCACAAAATATGAAGCTGGAGCTCTTACTTGGGCAATGGAGGAATTCATGCCAATTGCAGGAAATCAGGGAGACATGCGGAAAAGGAACCTTGAACTTGAACTTGGAGATACAACTTTTCACAAAAGATCGAGGTTCAATGCAGCGGATGAGGATCACCTTGTTCAGGAAGTTGAGAGATTTAACGAAATTGAGAAATTTCCAGCAGTTGAGCAGGGGAAGATGGTCAATGTGGGTGCACGCACATATGAAGAGGTGGTCTCGGTGGTAATGAACTCTATTTCTGGAGCTCATTGTGGTACTTCGGTGGTTGGTCCTAAACAAGCACCAAAAGGTACATGAATCTACTTAGCTGGAACTGCAGAGGGAAGAAGCACCCTCTGACAGTTAACACTCTCAACAACCTTGTCTCACAACATAAACCTAATATCACTTTTCTTATGGAAACGAAATGTAATAGTAGTAAGATAAATAGTTGGTTGGATAAGTCTTATTTTACTAGTTGGGTAGTTGTGGATGTTGTCGGTGCTAGTGGCGGCCTATGTGTGGCTTGAACACCGGACATTCAACTTCAGGTAGTCAAAAGTTGTCAACATTTTGTATCTTGTATTATAACCTCCCAAAGTGGAGAAGAATGGAGACTTCTTCTGCTATATGGACATTCCAATATAAGGAAGAGGGAACAAGTGTGGGACGATCTAAACACAGAGATACTTAGTAGTTCAAAACCACTACTGGTCATAGGGGACTACAATCAAGTCATGAGGAATAATGACAAGAAAAGTGGGAATCTAGTCAAGGAACAACAATTAGCTGCTCTGTCTGAGGTTCTTCAATGACATGGGTTAGTTGAACTAGAATCACGGTCAGTGGTTCACATGGTCAACTGGTAGGAAAGGAGACCAGTTGATAATAGAAAGATGGACAAAGGATTTGCAAATAAAGCCTAGTTCAATCTATTCCCGAAGTACATGCTTAGGAATCTCCCTGCGACAAGGTCAGATCATGGTCCTCTAGTTCTAAACACACATTATCAAAGGAGTTATGGCAGGAATATGGGGAATCCAAATTTTGAGGCCTTTTGGGTACAAGGGATGAAGTCAAGAAGATAATCAAAGATTCTTGGATTTTCACTCAACTTCAACACGGTCAGATGCAAACAATGGATAAAATATTACAAGACATGATGCAGAGGTTGAGTAACTGGAGTAAGGAAAATGTGGGATGTCTGCAAAACTTGATCCGCAACAAAGTTCGAGAGATCGACAAACTTCAGAGGCAGTGCCACTTTGACGCATCAAGTGCCAACAAGGAGGAGTTGGACGCTCTGTTGACAAAACAAAATAATTACTAGAAACAGAGAGCAAAGACAAAATGGTATGCTGAAGGTAATAGAAACACGAGCTTCTTCCATAAATGGGCAAGGAAAAGGCAACGGAGGAATAGAATCCTGCAAATGAAGGACAGCTCGGGGAGGTGGATTACTGATCCAACTAAATTAAGAAGAATGGTGGTAGATCATGTTAGTATGACCTTTGTTACTGAATCCATCATGCTTTTGGACGCTTTTCAAGATACAACCTTAACCGATGTTTTACAACTTATTCAACCATCGGTCAACAATGAGCAGAGTACTAAACTATCAGCAAGGGTCACTTCTGACGAAATCAAAACTGCAGTTTTTCAGATGAGGAAATGGAAAGCCCAGGCCCCGATGGTTACCCTGCAGATTTTCACCAACACTATTGGAATGAGGTGGGGGAAGATCTGACCAATGCAGTCCAGGAGTTCTTTACAAATGAAAGGATGCTGACTGAATAGAATGCAGCTAACATTGTCCTAATTCTGAAGACAAAGGTACCATCTAAACCAGCTGAGTTATGACCAATTAGTTTGTGCAATGTTAAATATAAAGTCATTGCTAAGGTATTGGCAAATAGATTAAAACAAGTTATGGGGTATCTTATCTCGGGGAATCAAGCAGCATTTGTGCAAGGGTGTTCAATCGTAGAAAATTCTCCCATAGTGCACGAGCTCATACAAAAGGCCAGGAAGCAGAAAATAGAGAAGATTGTTATTGCTGCAATGAAGATAGACATGCGTAAGGCATACGATCGAGTTTCTTGGGACTTCTTTAGGAATATGATGGGTTGGATAGGTTTTCCAGTAAAGTGGATAAATTGGATAATGGAGTGTGTAACCACGGTCACGTGCTCCATCAACTTTAATGGGGAGGTTTCACAACCATTTAAAACAATACAAGGACTTCGTTAGGGATGTCCTTTGCCACCATTTCTTTTCATCCTGTGCCAGGAAGCTTTGTTATCCATGATAGCTTCTGAACCCTTCCAACAAGTATGCAGAGGAATCCAGTGTGGTAGAGGGGTTCCAAGAGTATCAAATCTAATGTTTGTCGACGACTGTGTCTTTTTTAAAGTAACGGAGTGTGGTATGAGAAATCTAGCAACCACGATCAATCTGTTTGATGTATACTCAAGACAACATCTTAGTTTTGAGAAGTCCTCATTCCTCATCAGTCACAATGCTAGTCAAGCCACATCGAACCTAATCAAGTTAATATTTAATATCAAGCCAAACCTTTTACAGGGAAAATACCTGGGGCACAACATCAATTTCAGTGGATTAAAGGTTCGATTGTTCAATGAATTGCAGAGGAGAGTTACAACCGAAACAATGGTTTGGAGGAAGACAGATCTTTCTATAATGGGTAGGATTACGTTATGCAAACATATCCTCTGATCCCTATCACAATATGTCATCGGTACTTTCAAAATCCCAAAAGCAGTTGTGGATGATATAGATAAACAAATGGCCAAATTCACCTGGGCAGGATACCGAAGGTAGAGGAATACATTGGAAATCCTGGTCTAAAATCTGCTACTCTAAGTGGCAAGGTGGCCTTGGGATGAGATCAATGGTAGAGATGAATCAGACATTATTAGGAAAGCAAGCACGGTCTTTGGTGGAAAATAAAAATTCCTTCTTTGCCCAATTTTTCCTGGCTAAATATTGCAGAACAGTAAGATTATTGGAGACTAAACAAAAACAGGGTGACTCTTGGGGCTGGAGGGGGATTCTCTGGGGCCTGCAGCTAATTAAACCACATTTAAAGTGGAAATTGTGTCAGGTCAGGCAGTTGACATACAACAGAATTGGATTCCAAACCAGTTAAATCCAATTTGCTTTAATACAGGTATTCTTCCATCCATCCGGTTCAAAGTTTCGGACCTCATTGACTCACAAAAATGCTGGAGGATGCCTCTACTGAGGGTGTTTTACCCAGGTCACACAATCCAGGAAATCATAAAGATTCACATTCCATCCCATAACTTCGAGGAGACAGACTACTTAGTTTGGGATAAGGAGCTGCTAGGGAAATACATGGTCAAATCAGGATATCCTAATGCACGGGGAACCAGGGCAGGAGCAATTTCGGCATCGTCTAAAGCTGGTACTATGGATCTCAAGGAATCAAAATTCTGGAAGAACCTATGGATAAGCAACATCCCTGAGCACGTCGAATTCCTTATTTGGAGATTGATTTAAGGGGCATGCCCAACAAATCAAAACCTAAGGAAAAGAGGTATGAATATATCGTCAAAATGTCATATGTGCTTTACAGTGGATGAATCAGTAAAACATATGATCTTTCACTATGACTTCGCCAGAAGAAATTGGAGGAAGCGCAGGTTAGGCCTCGATTTCATCACTTGTAATCCGTCTTCATTAAAAGATTGGCTTCAACAGTGGTTCATAATCGCACCAAAAAAGGAGGACACAAAACTCATTTGTTTTATAATATGGTCAATCTGGTGCTCTAGGAATGCAACAATGTTTGGACAGACATTACCATCATTTGACAAAATCAGGGTCGAGATTAGGTCACTGGTTCATGGGGCTAAGGTTGGTGACTCCAAATGTGGCAATAGTTTTCAAGTTTCAGATAATCAGACACATCAACCTCCAATCATCCCTACGGATACGGACAATGAAACTTTCAGTGAAATGAGGAAGGTTGGGGACATCGAGCTTCTATGGGCCAAGAAAAGGAAATATTTGGATCATCTCTTCCAGGAACGAACCATAATTTTAACTCACTCAGCCTTCAATAGTATCACGGGAGATGGAGTCGCAGCCTGGTGTGCAATTCAAACGGCTACTGAGGTAGGGTGAAAAGGTACAAAGTCAATACATGCACTCACAGTTGTCCAAGCAGAACTAGTGACCATCCTACAGGCTCTAATACAGGCGAGCGCTAGAGGAAAAACCAACCTTGTGGTTAAAGTGGATTGTGAGAATTCTTTGCGATACATGAGTAAGTACCCTCACATCCCACCAGACTTGAAACAGCTTGTTAAGGAATGGTATTTCAAAATGTAAGCATTATCAAGGTTGATAGATTACAAGTAGCAGAAGCACATGACCTAGCACGATCTTTTACACTTTGTAATCTGTTTCATAATCATGAATGAGAATGAATCCCTTATTTCAAAAAAAATAATAATGAGAGCATCTCTGGTTAGCCAACCAAACTATAAGATTAATCATGGTTAGGGATTGCAATGAGATGGTGCGGGCGCGAATTATGGTGCCTCCATGCCTATGCTCATTGATGGCTCTGAGACACTGTTGACTAACGTTGTCAATTCCTTAACTCCGATCATAAAAAACAAACCCTCCTCGTGGTGTCTAAAGGGAAAATCTCTCTGATACTTAAGTTAGCAAAGTATGAATGAGTCCAATGAATAGTGAATGAATAATAAAGTAGGGGGTGTGTGTATGTGTATATATATTAACACCCTTATTTGTACACATATTTTAACACTAAATCTCAATCATCCCCTAAAATAATTTCATGGTTGAGATTATTTTACTAAAAATATATATAATAAATGATTGAGATTTGGTGTTAAAATAGGTGTACAAATAAGAGTGTTAATAGAACCTCCCCTAATTAGGTTAGAATCTTGTTTTCTTGTGGAACAAATAGTTGAGTTTGACCATCGTTAGGATGCCAACTGTAGCCTTTGGATAACGGGGCTTAAAGGCCCATTGAGAGGAGGCCTGATTATTAACAATCGACTGGACCTCAAACCATTATTGACTGAGCCTTGAGACCACATATTATCAATAGCCCCAGAAATCCAGAGGAGTCCTCGAAAGGTCTTCATCGGGAGAGGTCCCTTTGTTGCGGATGTGCCTATAAAAGTTAGAAAAGAGAAGGCCTTTTGAAGGGTCTTCATTGATAGAGACCTTCAACACGAAAGAGACTTCTCAGAGGCTCGTTGTCAAGGGTGGTGTTTGGATTCCTTGATTTATCGATCATTTGGATCTTCAAGCCGGAAAGGACGCGTGTTAGGAGGGAACTACATAATCATTGGCCACGTGTAGGGCATTAGTAATTGGAGAGAGAAAATGGTTCTCCCACGTTTGCATGCTTCTCCAATTTTTATTCAAGTTTCAAGGTAATGATTGCATTTTTTAAAAACCATTCCACTACTTCCATAACTTCTCCATTTTTTTCTTTTTCCACTTCTTTTTTACGAAGGTTTTTATTATTATTATTGAACAATGGACTCCTTATCATTAAGATGACAATTGTGTCTCACACAAAGTGGGGTGAGACTCCCACATAGCTCATACAGAGTGGGGTGGGCCTCCCACGTGCTCTAAGAGCATGCTCCACACCAACATGGTGCATTGGAGACTTGAAGGACCATAACAATGAAACCAAAGGGGGGAAGGAGGGATTGAACCCTGGTTGCACCTGGACGAGCACAATGCTCTGGCCACTTGGTTTTTACAAAGGTATTTGTAGCAAACCTATAGTTTTCTCCAAGCATTTTCTCCCTCAATATTTTCATAATTCTAACAAAAAAAGAGTAAGTTTCTTCTTCTTCTGAGCCATTTATTTCTTACTTTCTTTTCAACCATGTCGTCAGCATCGTCGCCGCCTCCATCGTCAGTGGTGAGCTCCCAAGAACCCCTTTAGCCACCCCACATGACAATATTAACTGGTATTCATATTACAACTTGAAGGGAGAGGAGTTTGCTCAATACGATGAGAGATCAGGGTACATTTTGATGAAGGTAGTGGACGTGAAGATGAGGAAATCAACTATGGTTGTGAGGATGGAGCAATAGAATCTAAAAACCCTAATCCACTGCGAGTCGAAGGCAGTTTAGTGCTAGAGATTCCTGAGCATGTCCCTGGAACATGGCTGGTGATTCATGGGGAGTCTTCAAAGCCTGGGTGGCGAAAGAAGTAATTGGCCAAGAAGGAGCGTGCTCCCGCTGGTATCCATGTCGAGGTGGGGCATCGAGAGCCATTGAATGACTAATGAGATAGCGAACATTATCCAGAGTCTCCCATTTAGAGTGCCTGAGAATGCCAGGTTGGCGGTGCTCGAGGACAATAACACATCTAATAACCTTCCATTGGAAAAATCTATTATTTACATGCGGCATATCCAGTTCGGCATGTGCTTCCTCTTATCTCCTCTATTTTCAATGCTACTCAAGGAGTTCAATGCAAACCTGACCCAGTTTCACCTTAATGTGGTTAAGTTGATCATGGATTTCATGACCGTGAGGGTCTTAGTAAGCCTAGCTATCAACTCCTCTAATCCCTGTATTACATATTGAAGAGTAAGAAACTTGGAGATGGTGAGAGCAACCAGGTGTTCACCTTCACCAATCGTGATAAGAAAGAGAGGTCATCAAGACTCCAATGAACACAACCGAGTGGAATAAGAAACCAGTGACCTTCATTAGCTCAGCCTATTGGAACCCTCAATGGAACCCTCGCATATGATGGAAATCGTGGGTGTCATCGTGGATTTCTGTGACCCCACAAAGTTGTATCATGTATCATGTCTCGCCTAGTGGTGATCAAGGGTGTATCATGGAGTTTCGTGGACATTAAGGTCCCTTCCCGCAAAACTCTGCTTAGCGACGTGACCATTTTCCAGTCTTAGTTAGACTTTAGTATTTATAAGAACATGGACTATTCTAGTTGGGTTAGAGAATATCCAACCCTCGGGGAGTAATCCTAAAATATCTTATCCACTTGGAAAATTTTAATAGGGCATCAGTATGACTAAAAATTATGGGAGGGGTCTATTTATCTTCTTAAATATTTATTCTCCAATGCAACCATCAGTAATGGATCTCTCTTCAAACGTGCCATACCATATTCTGACTTAAAAATTCAAATCCTTCAATGCTCGTTCAAGTAAGAACAAAGGGTGTGCCGATTTATCCATTGATCAATTACTTGTATGTTAAATACTTTAATTATGTAAATGATCAATATTATTGTTTAGTATTGTTCGTTTGTTTGTTAAACCCGTTGAGTTGAAAATAATTCATTGTCGAATCAATTATGTTTATTGACAAGTATTTTTGTGCTCTATTTTTGACAAGCACATGACATATCACTAATTTATGTGCATTTCCCCCTAATAGCCATTTTGTGGTCAGTTTTTTACAAACACATGGTTTATCACCAATTTATGTTCAGTTGTTTGATTGCGACAAATTCACCACTTCAATAACAAACTAATTAGTCGTTTGTATTATAAGTTTAGTGGTTTATAAAAAAAATTATATGTTGTTAAGCTGGTATGATCATAACTAATAAGTTCACTAATATATTTTTTCCATTTGTCACTATAGCATTTCAGATATCAATGTCTTCAGATATAGAAAATGATTCAGACAATTCATCTTCAAGCAATGAATCTTTGTTGATCACAAACAGGCTAATATCCACTAGGATGACACAAATTTTGGTGGAGGTTGTTTCTATTCATGTTCCTGTTTCTATTTCAACAATGTTTATGGAGAGAAAACAACCCCATAGAGACTATGTTCCTGGTCGACGATTTATAAATCGTGAAAGATATGAGCGTCATGAGTTAATTATGGACGATTACTTCAAGGGTGAGAACTCATAGTACACACCAGAATAATTTTGTAGGCATTTTCGCATGGATGTATGATTGTTCAACCATATTCTAGAGGCTGTTGGAGGCTGCGATAATTATTTTACACCAAAAATTGATGTTGTTGACAATCGTGGCTTCCCTGGAATGCTTGGAAGTATTGATCATATGCATTGGGCTTGGAAAAACTGCCCTACACCTTAGCGTGGAACCCATGTCAATGGATTTAAGAGAAAACCTACTCTTATCCTTGAGGCTGTGGCATAAAAAAACTTGTGGATTTGGAATGCTTTCTTCGGTATGGCAGGTACAAACTATGATTTAAATGTTCTGAATAGCTTCCCATTATTCAACGATATTGTAAATGAAACAGCACCAACATGCAAATATGAGGTTAATGGTCATCCATACAAAATGGGATATTACCTATCCGGTGGAATTTATCCATCGTATGCAACTCTAATCCAGACAATATCAGCCCCTTCTACAAATAGATAGAATTTTTTCCACATGTCAAGAAGCCATGAGAAAAGACATAAAGCGAGCATTTGGAGTGTTACAAGGTATGTGACATATTGTCAAAGGCCCGACACGTATGTGGAATGTGAAGGATCTTGGAAAGATTATGAAGACACGTATGATATTGAACAATATAATTATTGAAAGCGAACATCGTCAAAGAATCAACCTCGAAGATTGGGTTTCTCATGTGGATGAAAATAATGATAAGATTAAATTGCAGCCTGACTACGCAGTTCTTGTTTTTAGATTGATCAATCGTCTTAAAGAAGTACAAAGCTCAAATCTACATAATCAATTGAAGGGTGATCTCATAAACCATTTGTGGAATAGAAATGGTGTTGTAGAAGAATGATTTGATGTATAATTTTACTTTGCACT
>JAULKM010076013.1:0-11763 GCA_032355605.1 Rubia tinctorum
GTTGCTCCGCCATATAGGATTTGATATCTCCACCACCGACTAACGATGCGTCACCACCACGGTGGGGCTGAAGGCCATGATGAAGAAGGCCTCACCTCCTAGATTGATTGAGAAAAGGTAGAAGAACAACACGGTGACAAAAGGAAGAACGGCGCAGAGGGAAGAAGAATCAATGGCGAAGAACGGTGGGGGAGAACGGTGATGGGAGACCGATGGGGGAAAACAGAGGGGAGAACGGAGACAGGGTATCGATCGATTGAGATACCCTGGAGAATAACGGTGGTGAAGAAGGCCATGCGGAGAAGAAAAAGTGGGGGTGAAGACCGACCGATTGATTGGAGTAGGGGTGAAAGAAGATTGGAGTGGTGGCGAAGGGAAAAACGGAGCGGCGGCAAAGATAAAGCTAGGAGAAGAGAGGTAGGAGTATCAATTTAACCATCCTTATTTTATTTTTTGCAGGGGTAAAATTGCCATTTCATTAAAATTCGATCAATTCCGGCATTGACAATTGAAGTCAACAGCTCCCAGGGTTATATTGGCACATACATCATAATGTTAGCGTTATTTTGACACTTTCAACATAAAATCATGGTTATTTTTCCACTTTACTCAAGATTATATTTTCAAAATTCAAAAGTTAAATTTATATTTTCAAATTTTAATCACTACGAATCCAAATTAATATATTCCATTCAGAAATTAATATGTCCAGACTTATATATAAGTAAAACACATCATTAAAATAACCTCCAAATATAACTCTTTGGGAAGTGAATGTTAGATAGTGGAGTACCATCGCGCGTTGCACGATATTATTAATTAAAATATTATGATTATGTTTCTTGTACTTGTTGTATCTTACCTTTAAATTGAAAACAAAGAATTTTATTTAAAACTTTAAACTTTAGTCATCTAAGAAAAACTATATGAGATAGTTAGAAATCATTAAATATTGAATACAATAAAATTTGATTACTTTTATAATATTTCATTCAATTTTTTTAAAAAAGTATTCCATCTATTTCATTGGACGTGACACACTTTTTTGTAGATTTGACACACTTTCCGTTTATGGCAAGATTCCTTCAATTTCATCCACTCATTCTACTTTTCTCTTTATAAATTCAAGTTCATCCACTCATTTCATTTACCTAAATCCAAGCACTTAAGGCTAAGGTGTCACTTCCAACGAAACGGAGGTTGTAATTATTTATATGTTGAGATTCATTTTTAAAAGGCTATCATAATTATATATGTATTTCATTGCAATAAATAAAGTAAATATCAAATAACCTTATTAGTCTCACTAATTATAAGATGTCCTTATTTAACATTAAGGTCTAAAACCAGACTTGATCGAGTATATATTTATAGATAAGTACTTTATCAATGTTTGAAAAAATTCAAACATTTTGTTATTTCAGATTATATGTTTCTTTAAATTTTCAACAGTTATATATATAGTACAATGAGATATTTATAGTTTTAATTATATTTTAAGAATTTATATTTTAACAAGTTATAATAGATTGTATATTAGTAAAAAATTAAAATCGGTAACCTATTATAATATTAGTATAAGTTATGATTGATCATGTATAATAAATAATTAAATCAGTAACATATTATAATATTAGTACTCCCTCCATTTCACTATAAGTAGAATCATAGCTTTAGGTGTTTGGATTTAGGAGAAGAAAATGAGTGGATTAAATTGAATGTAGAATGTAAAAAGTAGAATGAGTGGATGAAATTGAAGGAATCTTACCAAAAAAATGGAAAGTATGTCAATATAAAAGAAACAACCAAAAAATGAAAGTATGTCAATAATAGAGAAACAGAGGGAGTAAGTTATTTTTAGACAACTTGAGTTTAGTTTAGTCAAAATGACTTCAATATCCCCGGTTAACAGCATCATCCAGAAAGCAAACAATTCATATTATATGGTACTCGAGATTAATCTAGGCATATTTATATAAATCTAGAAGAAATAAAATATTAGATAATATAAGCAAATCATATAAGATAATCATTAATCACAAAATATCTGAATATATCCAATATCTAAATTGTTTAATCATTATATTTATTTAATAAGGATCAAAATTTATGGTGCACCAAATGAGTTACTGCTATGTCCCATCATAAGCTGCACACTTACTATTTGACAATTAATGTTGTCAAACTTTGACTACAAATTTAAAAATATGTGAACAATAATATTGTCGTATATAATATTATTGGATTCATCGTAATAAATAATTTTTAATTATCAATTTTTTTTACTGGTAGGCAAAGTCTTGGGAAAGACGGTCTTTCCATATGCTTATGGAAAGACGGGGTTTATTTATAATAATAAAAGGTAAAAGGTTTTTGTTACAATATTAAAGTTTTATTATCCAACGTGTAGTAGTTATAAATTTTATAAACCGGTTCATACAACCCGAAAATATTATTTTAATTTCTTCTAATTTACACTTTAAACATTGGTCTTTCCATAAATGGAAAGACCGTCTTTCAAGAGACGGGCTCTTATTGGTATCATACGTAATTAAACATATTAATTATCCAATATTTTTGGTGAAAAAAATTCTATAAGGCTTATTCTGGGATATGAGTATTCTATGCAGCATACGGGAACACGGGAGCAGGTGCAATGCAAAGTTCCAACGCAAAGTTCCAACATTTTATCTCTGAGTCCCAATGCAAGCCATAATAAATGTACTATACCCATTTATGTTCTCCGTTTTTACATCCTTCCATACCCATTTATGGTCTCCGTTTTTACATCCTTCCATACCCATTTTGCTTTCTTTACTTTTCTTTTCTTTTCACTTTTGTTGTAAAGGGTAGCCATTTTAAACAATTTTTCTTTGAGTCCCCATGCAAGAGTTAATAAATGTAAAACGCCCATGCATTGTTACTTCCATTTTACTCCCGTTTATCTATTATTGGCACACTATGTTTTTTATGTTGTTTTTTATATTAGCACACTTTCTATTTTTATAAGATTTTTTTAATTTCATCAACTTATTCTATTTTTTACATTTTACATTTAATTTAATTTCTCATTTTCTTTTCTTAAATCCAAACATCTAAACCTATTCTTCCCTTGCATAGAAACGGAGGGAGTGAAATTTTGCACAACACTCATGAATAGTTGACACTTGAAAAAAAAGGTCATATGGCATGCGAATTGAGCGGAGATTTCTAAATAGCTAAATGGAAGTAAACTCTGATTTTTAAATAAATTTTAAAATTGGAGATGTTGCGATATTTGAATATTTACTTGGTTTAACCAAAATAATATGTTGGGATGATTCTTAACTTCTTTTTGTTTAGTAATTTCTTTTCTCTTGAATTAATGATTGTTTAGTATTTGCCATTCTAAATATTTTCTTTTTTACTTCTTATTTTAAACTTGTACTGAATGAATTCATAGAAAAGATCACGAGTCTGTCTCTTAAAACATGATTTTTTCATAAGTTATAGAAAAACCAATGTTTAATATGTAAATTCGAATAAATCAAGATAAAATTCCGGGTTGTAGTAATCGGGTGCTAAACGTAAAACTACTGCATGTTGCGTAATAAAATTTTAATATTGAAACTAAAATCTTTAATCTTTCTATAATTTTAATTCAACTCTGTATTTCCATATGCCTATGAAAATACGGTCTTTCCCAAAACTTTGCCCAATATTCTAATGTGAAATTAAAGACAATATAAAATATTAGTCCATCTCTTTAAATATGATCTTTCCATAAGTTATGAAAAAACCAAGTTTTAAACTGTGAATTTGAATAAATCAAGATAAAATTTCTAGATTACATTAATCGGATTATATATTTATAACTATTACACGTTGCATAATAAAATTTTAATATTGCAACTAAATTTTGTTACCTTTCAATAATTTTAATTCAATCTTATTCTTCCATATGCCTATGAAAATGCGATTTTCCAAAGAATTTGCCATAAAATAAAGGCAAAATCTTGGGAAAGAGACCATGGAAAGATGGGGTTTAATTAAAATAATAAAAGTAAAAGGTCTTAGTTGCAATATTAAATTTTTATTATGCAACGTATAGTAGTATATAATCTAATTCATTCAAGCCGAAAATTTTATTTTTATTTATTTTAATTTTTACTTTAAACTTTGATCTTTCCATTGTTATGCAAAAATCGTTTTTTAAATTTACGTAATCTAAAATAAAATGATCAAATTGTAAGATGGCAATGGAATTAAATACTCCGTAGTAGTCAGTTTTGCTGTTATTCTTTACCAGACATATTTTTAGCCCCACAGGACTCGGAACAATCAAAAGTCCAATCTAGGTTCATTATTGGGGATTCGTACTCCCTTGCCTCCTTCAAGGATTTGGGCATCTACAGACTACAGCTAACAATTAACATCTACTCGGAGCAATTTTCAAACCACCACCGCCACCACCTTCAAGATGAGAATTATGTGAGTAACAAAATCACATCTTGGACAGTAAAGACTGAGAACTAACAGGTGAAAGTAGTTTAGTAAAACCATCAACTAACTGATCATGAGAGAAGACATATAATGCATTGATGAAGCCATCCTAATATACATCCCTGACATAGTGGCACTCAATCTTTATATGTTTAGTCCTTTCATGAAACACAAGATTTTCTGTGATGTGAAGGGCAGCAATATTGTCACATCTCATAGAAATTGAAAGCACAAACTAATGTTGCAAATCAGTTAGGAGAAAAGTGATCCATTTAAGTTCTGAGACTGTCATGGACATAGCCTTATACTCTGATTCAGCAGAATATTTGCTCATTGTGTTCTGCTTCTTTGACTTCCAAGAGATCAAAGAATCACTTGAGAAAATGCAGTAGCCTGTAACTGATCTCCTAGTGGTTTTGCAATTATTCCAGTCTGCATCACAATAAGCAGATAGGGATTTTGAAGATACTTCAGAAAAAAACAATCCATGTGTAGAACATCCCTTTAAATATCTAGCAAAATGCAATGTAGCCTTCCAGTATCTAGCAAAATGCAATGTAGCCTTCCAGTGATGATCAATATGCCTTTGCACAAATTGACTCAGCTGATGAACTGAGAATGTGATATCAGGCCTTGTATAGGATAGATAAAGAAGTCTCCCAAACAATCTTCTATAAGGACCTGGATCATGCATCAAAGGTGAAGAACTATCCTCAACTTGCCAAGAAACTGGCGATGGAGCTGCATTTGCACTGTTGTTGATCAAATGAAGATCACTAATTAGATCAGTGATGTAATTTGTCTGACTTAGGAAGATTCCAACCTCAGATATGACAATCTCTATGCCTAAGAAGTACTTTTCATTTCCCAAATCTTTGATGGTGAAAAGATCATGCTAATAGTCTTTGAATACTTGAATTTCAATATCAGAATCTCCTCCAATCAGAACATCATTTAAATAGATCAACAAAACCAAACTATACTGAGCATTAATCTTAATGAATAGGCAATGATCATGTTTTGATAGATTGAATCCATATAAGATCAAATGCTTAGTAAACTGTGCATTCCATTCCCTTGAAGCCTGCTTAAGTCCATATAAAGACCTTTTTAACCTGCAAACTTATCCTGGCAATGCTTTATCATAACCATGTGGTGGTGTCATATAAAGTTCTTCATTGATATAACCATGAAGAAAAGAATTATTGATGTCAATGTGATACAAAAACCAACTCTTCAAAGATGTCATTTCCAAAAATAATCTGACAGTAACCTGTTTAGAAACTGGTGAAAAACAGTCATAATAATCAACACCTTCAGTCTGAGAGAATCCCTTTGCCACCAGTCTATATTTATACCTTTCCACTGATCCATCCATCTTACACTTGACTTTTTATATCCATTTATAACCAATAGTTTTCTTTCATGCAGGTAGATTAACCAAGTCCTAAGTTTGACTGGATTCAAGGGCATCTATCTCATTTTGCATAACCTTAACCCAATGTTGATCATTGCAAGCTTGTTTATATGTTTGAGGTTCATGAATTCCTAATAGATGTGACATAAAACTCATATGTGCAGATGAGAAAGTAGGAATAAAAGCATTAGAAGTATGAACACTATTTACAACAAAATCATTCATCCAACCAGGTTTGGACCTGATCCTAGTACTTTGTCTAGGAACATTATGAATGTGTGTATCATTCCTAACATGACTACTATTTAAAACTGAAGTTGATGTATTCTGACCTTGAGGTGATTGTGAAGGAGAATGCATGAGATCATCATTATTGAGAAAAGATGTATATCATGGTTCAGTACTAGTAGAATTAGAAGATGCATTCTGATATAGTTCATCAGGAATAGATACTATATCAAATGGAGGTATAAGAAGCATAACCTGGTTGTTGTTAGTATTGGATTTATGAATTGTGGAATCATGTGATTTATATAGAAAGAGATTACTATGGAAGACACCATCTCTAGCAACAAAGAATATTTTACTTGAAGATCAAACAGTTTGTATCCCTTCTGCATAGCTGAATATCCTATGAAAACACATGGAATTGATCAGAGACTGAATTTGTGTTTATTTGGACTGAGGTTAGTAGCAAAACACAAAGAGCCAAACACTTGCATTTGTGATATGTCAGGAGGCTTATGAAATAAGCATAAGGTGACTTCCAGTTTAAAACTGAAGAAGGCGGCCTATTCATGATGTAAGTGGCTGTGAGAATTGATTCCTCTTGGAAATGTAAAGGAAGATTAGACTGATGCATTAGAGATCTGGCTATCTGAAGAATGATTCTGTGTTTTCTCTCAACTACACCATTTTGTTGTGGTGTGTATGGACATGATATTTGATGTAGAATACCTAAGGAAGCAAAGAACTGTACACAAATTTTATTGACAAACCCAGTACCATTATCAATTCTTATCCTTTTGATTTTGGCATCAAATTGAGTTTGCAACATAAGAATAAAATCCCTTATGATGAAAGGAACATGATCTTTATTTTTTATTAGAAAAGTCCAAGTAAATCTACTGTAATCATCTACAATGGTTAGAGATGATGGTTCTCCATTACTTTCTTTGACCTTAAATGGCCCCCACAGATCAATATGAAGAGTATTAAAATGAATGGAACTATGATTTAATTTTTCAGGAAAGGAGAATCTTGTTTATTTTGAAAGAGGACATATATCACATTTATTTTTCATCACTGGATAGTTCAAATTCTTCATTACAATGTCAGAAGGATGACCTAGATTATTATGCAGAATATCTAATCCATTATCAGAAAGACTGTTCATAGAACTCAAAGTTGAATGTATAACTAAACTATCTAGCTTCAGTATGGCCAGATGCTTCTTGAAGACTTCAATTCAGAAAGATTTCTTGTTGAGAATGTGCAGACCATTGCATTGAGTTGCAATTCCTAAAACTAAGTTAGTCTTGTGGTCATGTATGATATACACATAGGGATAGAAAGTGAGATAAACTTTGGAATCTTGTGCCAACCTTTGCACCGAAAGAAGATTGAATTTGAAGCACTTAACAAACAGACAATTTTTCAGTCTAAACTGTCTATTCAACTTGACAGATCCTATGGTATCTATATGAACTTTTGAATGAGCTGGTAAAGGAATTGGTGTTTTATTAGTGATTGAGTGTAATGTTTCAAATAGAGAAAGATTACTGAATATATGTGAAGAAACACCACTATATA
Source organism: Rubia tinctorum (assembly GCA_032355605.1). Classification (NCBI taxonomy): domain Eukaryota; kingdom Viridiplantae; phylum Streptophyta; class Magnoliopsida; order Gentianales; family Rubiaceae; genus Rubia; species Rubia tinctorum. The sequence goes on from JAULKM010076013.1 coordinate 7,712, forward strand.
GAATCCAATCATCAACCTCAAAACAAAAAACAATATTAACAAAGTGAGTTATTAGGCTACCTGCAAAATCCATATGTGCAAAGTTGATCATATCTCCTGAATCAGCTACTTGCTCATTTCCTTTCCCTTTCATCAGTTTCCCAAACTCCATTTGAATCATATTAGCAATCATAGCCTGCACATTTCCAATGTTCCTACTTTTTCCAGATTCAAACAGTGCTCCAGATGCAGTTGGCTCAACTTCATCCTCAAAACCTAAAGCATTAGCTGCATTTGCATAAGTCTTTCCCTTCACTTTACTAGTATCTGGCCACCAATCTGGTTATCCATTCAATTTGAAGCAAGATTCTTTCAAATGTCCATTACTGTGTCAGTAATCACACTTCAACAGTTTCTTAGCCTCAACATCTTTCTTCTTTTGACCAAACTTTCTTGAATTGATCTATCCCAATCCATGCCTCATAAGCATTGCACCTGATTGGTTCATGTTCCTGATCATGTTACTTTGTACATTTTTTCTGTCTTTCTTATTTACTAAATAGAGAGTATGTTTTTCCAATAATTGGAAAAGGATCCATAAAAAGTATCTGATCCCTCAAAGCATCAAATTCATCATTTAGGCCAGACATAAACTGCTGCAATATATCTTGATTAGTTTACATTTCCAGTTTCACAGAAAATCCACAATTGCATTCATAATGACAACAAGTACATTTAAGTCTTGGCCTTATCATATCAATTTGATTGCAATTTTCCTTCAAATTGGAGAAATACTGTGCAATTGAATCTGTACCTTTATTTAGTTTCAATCAAACTGGTCATCAGTTGATAGTAAAGAAGTCCATGGCTAACTGCATACCATTCTTCAATCTCATCTCACAGCTTATTCGCATCAGCTTGGAAAGCAAAGCTCCTGGAAATGTCTTTGCTGATCGAGTTTCTAATCCACGAAACAATCATCGAATTAGCCTTCATCTAGATCTGAAGCAATGAAAAATTTGCAACAGGCTTTGGAACTTCTCCGGTTATGAATTGCAGCTTTCCTCTTGCAGAGAGAGCAGTTATCATTGCTTCTCTGCAGATCACATAGTTCTTCTCCGTCAAAAGATCTGACACAATCGCTAAGATTGCATGATCTGAAGATGTGATAAGTAGTGGATCATTCGGTTTGATTCTCACAAAGCCTTCAGCATTAAAAGCATGAGAATCATTTCCATTCACTGATCCAGTGCTCATATTTGATCACCTGAATCAAGATTTCAAGTAGTTTTTAAAGGTATATTTGGATCGAGAGCCTAGAGCTCTGATACCATGAAGAATTTAGAATTGATCTTGATCAAGAACAAACTCAAAATGAACTTGAAAATCAAGAAAACAGATTGCTCAGAATTGGAAGAAACATGAGGGAAATTTTTTGTTGTATTAACTTAGAAAATGAAGTGTGTTCAGAAGCTATATATACAAGGATCATGCTCTAACTTTCTAACAAACTAACAGACTAAACAACTATACAAGTGGACTAACTACCAAAACAGAAAACTGCTCTATAAACTCATTAAGAAACTGAAGATCAGTTTCCACTGCCTTAGACTTTTCACCGCCTTAGATTGAATTTCCCACCAAGATTGATCATGTTTCTTCTAATCATCCTGATCACTGATCATGCTTCTTCCAATCAACCTAGATCAATAGCAGCATATTTCTTTAGAACGACGACATGGTATCGATCTATTGAGATACCCTGGAGAATAACGGAGGTGGAGAGGCCATGCGGAGAAGAAAAAGTGGGGGTGAAGACCGACCGATCGATTGGAGTGGGGGTGAAAGGAGATTGGAGTGGTGGCGAAAGGAAAAAATGGAGTGATAGCGGAGGATAGAAAATTGGCCAGGCAGGCGGCGGAGGTAAAGCTAGGAGAAAATGGGTAGGGGTATCAATTTAACCATCTTTATTTTATTTTTACAGGGGTAAAATTATCATTTCATTAAAATCCGATCAATTCCAGCATTGACAGTTGGAGTCAACGGCTCCCAGGGTTATATTGGCACATACATCATAATGTTAGCGTTATTTTGACACTTTCTTATTTTACAAGGTTATATAGGCACTTTCACTCTAAAATCAGGGTTATTTAGGCACTTTACTCAAGATTAAATTTTAAAAATATGTTCAAAAGTTAAATTTATATTTTCAAATTTTAATCACTACAAATGCAAATTAATATACTCCATCCGTCCCAAACCAAGCTTTACAGAATATTTTTCACGGTTTTCAAGAAACATATTTGACCATTAATATGTTTAACTATGTATAATAACGGTAAATTAAAAGTTGATATTTAGAATCTGCTTATTACAACGAATCCAACAATATTACATACGATAATATTGTTGTTTATATATCTATTTAAATATGTGGTCAAAGTTTATCATTGTTCACTGTCAAATAGTAAGTGTGCAGTTTAGTTTGGTAGAGAAGGAGTATTTCATTCACAAATTAATAGCTCCAGACTTATATATAAGTAAAACACATCATTAAAATAACCTCCTAATGTAACTCTTAGAATCTGGATGTTAGCTAATTACTTATTATTACTGCTAGAGAGTATCATCGCGCGTTGCGCGATATTATTAATTAAAATATTATAATTATATTTTTAGTACATGTTGTGACTTACATTTAAATTGATAACAAAGAATTTTATTTAAAACTTTAAATTTTAGTCATCTAAGAAAAAATATATGAGATAGTTACAAATCATTAAATATTGAATAAAATAAAATTTGATTACTTTTATAATATTTCATTCAAATTATTTTAAAAGTACTCCATCTATTTCATTGGATGTGACACACTTTGTTTTGGTTGTTTTTGTAGATTTAGCACACTTTCCTTTTATGAAAAGATTCATTCAATTTCATCTACTCATTCTACTTTTCCCTTTCTAAATTCAATTTCATACACTCATTTCATCACCTCACGAAACAGAAGTAGTAATTATTTATAAGTTGAGATTAATTTATAAAAGACTATCATAATTATATGTATTTCATTTCAATAAATAAAAGTAAATATCAAATGACCTTATTAGTCTCACTAATTATAAAATGTCTTCATTTAACAGTTAGTCGTCGGTCTAAAATAAGTCTTTGTTGAGTATAAATTAATAAATAAATAATATGTATACATATTTCTATCAAAAGTACTTTATCAATATATAGAAAAATTCAAACATTTTGTTATTGCAAATTATATATATCTTCAAAATTTCTTCACTTATATATATAATAAAGAATTAAATCAGTAACATATTATAATATTAGTATGTTATTTTTAGATAAATTGAGTTTAGCTTAGTCAAAATGACTTCAATATCCCCAATTGACAACACCATCTAGAAAGCAAACAATTTCTATCATATGCTGTTTGGGATTAATCTAGGCATATTTATCTAAATCTAATAATAATAAAATATTAGATAATATAACCAAATTATATAAGATAATCATTAATCACAAAATATCTGAATATATCCAATAGCTAAATTTTTTAATCATTATATTTATTTAAATAGGATGAAAATTTATGTTGCACTAAATGAGTTACTCCTCTCCCATCATAAGCTACACACTTACTATTTGACAGTTAATATTGTCGAACTTTGGCTACAAATTTAATAGATATATAAACAATAATACTATTTTGGTAGCCTAATAAATTTCCCCCCAAAGAAAAAATAATAATACTATCATATATAATATTATTGGATCCGTCATAATAAATAGATTTTGAATATTAATTTTTTATTTACCATTATTATATGTAATTAAATATATGCAATGTTTTGGGAAAGACGGTATTTCCATAGATTTATTGAAAGACGTGGTTTAATTATAATAATAAAAGGTAAAAAGTCCTTGTTGCAATATTAAAGTTTTATTATGCAACGTATAATAGTTATAAATTTTATAACCCGGTTCATACAACCCGAATATTTTATCTTAATTTCTTCTAATTTACACTTTAAACCTTGGTCTTTCCATGACTTATGGAA
>JAULKM010076033.1:0-11762 GCA_032355605.1 Rubia tinctorum
ACAATCATTACCCAAAGAACATTTAGGTTTCCTTCCCCGAGGGGTATGAATAATTTCACCAATATGAAAGTATACTACGGTGTGTGCCAATCTTAGTGTGCCAATTATGAAATTAAGAAAATTATGAAGAACAATCCAAAATAATAATTACAAACACATAGAAATAGGTAGATCTAAGGAATCTCACAAAACATACATTAATTGATGAATACAAACATGATCCCCATGTAAATAAACTACTCTCTAAGCATTAAACCCTAGTATTTCATTGGATTTAATACTTTTGGCCAAAAAAATAAAGAGAAGAAAGGAAAATAACCTAGAGATAAAGAAGAGAAATTTCTCTCTCTAGCCTACTATTGAAGTCTAAAATTAAGCATAAATTTAAACCCTAGATGAAATAGCTCCATATATTGTAATAGAGAATTGTGCCCTGAAAAAAAGCCCAAAATGGTCTTGAAACTCCACTAGACACAATTTGCCCAACCAGTGGAAAACGACACGGTTTGTACAAGGTCATGCCGTCACAGGTTGCGCAACACAAAACGGCTTGTGCAGGGTCATGCCAAAACAGGCTGCACAGACTAACATGGGTCGTGGGCTGTTGTCTTGTTTTGAACTTCTTATTTGTGCAACCCATGTCAATTATCACGTCCCATGGCTTGGAACTAGTAAGACGGCGCGACCCGTGCTATGTTTCACACCTCGTGTGCTGGTCTTTGGTTTCAAAATTGGAATGGCTCGGACTTTATAAAATGGAATGGTTAGTGCCCATACTTAGCCATTTTGGAGTGATTTTGGGATACTGGTGTCACAACCTGAATAAATATGCATGGCCAGTGTAACGGCTATTCCACGGCCCGTATAAATTTTCATGGGCCATGCTAGCCACTTTGCACAGACCGTGCAAGGCTGAAGTTGGTTCGGGCAAAGGCTTGTGCTGGCCGGTTGGCATCGTCTTCAATTCTTAACCTTCTTTAACTTCAAATCCGCCTTTTTATGCCTCAATTCCATCTACTACCATGCTTTGGAGTCTGTGGCTTTCAATCCACTGCCATCCTTGCGAATAGCTTCGATATCTTCTACTATTCTTGCGAATAACCTTCAAATATCTTCTATCACCCTCATGGATGACCTTCTATGAAATGATGAAAAAGTACTCACGAACAACCTACTTGTAAGCTCACAAAGGAAAATCTAGATTCCCACGAATACAAAGTGTCAATTAGTTTCAGTTAAGTCTACAAAACTCAATATTTAGACAAGAAAAAAAATAGTCGTCTAAACTCTTTTTTTGTGTAAACCTAACAAAAAATAGTGATCAACCAAGCAAATTATGATAATAAATGCACTAAATACATTGGTTAACACATTCATAAATGTGCACATCAATCCCCCACACTTAAACCTTTACTCATCCTCGAGAAAACAAAAACGAGAGAAGATCCAAGAGGAATGTAGCATGTAGAGGTAAGTTAACCAATACATTTAACTTTTTCCAAAGTTTCCCTTGTTTTCCAGAATATTGTAAGAATATCACAACTCTCACTCTTCCCGAAGATGCTAAAGTAATCTATCCACCAAAACTACATAAAAGAAAAAGGGAAAAAGGCAAAGTAGAATGACAAGTGCTATACTAGCTTACTCTGCCAAAGAAGCTGCCGAAGACAATCCATGAGATGTTCATGGAGAAATTGCCAAAGAAATTTCCAAAGGTGGCCAAAAGATGTTCAAATTTTCCGTTTCTAATTTATCTCAATTTCTCTCATTTTGCCTAGGAGCCCTTTCGGGTTTTCATCCTAACATTCACACATGTTGAGCTCACTTCTCACCCTTTTGCACATGGCCTCTCATTTTTGCCTAGGTTTTCCAACCTAGTTGGGTCAGGCCTCTCATTTTTACCCATGTCTTTCGACCTATCTGTGCTTTCTTCACAATTTTACATAAGTTGCCCTTTCGGGTTTCTGACTTAGCCGAGTATATATTTTTAAAATTTTAAAAAAAATCTATTTTTTTTGTGTAGCACAAAATTCTCCAAACTTTGGCTTCATACTACATGAAGATCATGAAAAAGAAAAAAGTAAACCACCAAAAGGTTCATCCCAAAACATCCAAAACAATATAGAAAAATGTACCCTAAAACCTAAAAACAAACAAACAACCAAAGTTTGCAAGTCCAAATGAGGGAAAGAACTAAAAACAAATGAAAAATTAGTCATCAAAACATTTATCATAGGTTAGAACAAAAACAGAGGAAATTCCACCATGAAGGTGTTTCAACCCCTCCCCCACACTTAGTTCATGCATTGCCCCCAATCACTACAAGAAACATGACCTATTACTTTGCCCCTTTTACCTCAGTTTTTTGGTTTAGGTCAAATAACCGAAGTAAAAAAATAATCTTACCACAGTTTTTTTTCCGAAATAAATGATATTTTTAACTGAAGTAAATAATATTTTTACCTCAATTACTATATTAACCAAGTAGAAGGGGCAAAAAAGTAAATAATCTTAACGTATAGCGTACAACGTCACATGTGATGTATTAATATGGTTGCAAAAATAGTGTGTTATGTTGTTTTCACCGACATAGCGTGCGATGGATGAATTCCGAGCAAATTAATAAAGATAGAACTTTTAGATGATAAAGTTGAGAAGGATTGACTTTGAAAAATGATGAAGTATTATATTAAAATATAATAAGGTAAGTTTTGTTATGTTATGTTAGGATTGAAAATGGTTGAATAGTAGGGAAAACCCCGACCAACAAGTAAAGATTTTGAAGGTGGCAGAAACAAAGGAAAGTGAAAAGAAAGTCGGGGTGGTACGCTTTTCTCCGATTTGGAATTGCTCTCTCCTCTCAACGTCCCATCATCAGTTTAAGTTTTCGGGTATATAAAAGGACAATTATTTTAATTTATAAAACTTATTGATTTTGGTCTACAAAAGTATTTGTTCAATATTTTTGAATTAAACATTGTAGAAAATGGTGTTGAATGCTACGGTTGAAAATTGTTTTAAAAATCATGCACATATCAAATTGCACATATAGTCAATTAGATATTGTTCAAATAAGGTAGTAAAATTATTAGAAAAACATTAATCATAAAAAAATCCTTACAAATTAATAAATTAAAGTTCGATTATTACTAATGATTATCTCGGTTCAAGTATTATAATAGAAAGTACAATAAACTCAATCCACTCGCATTATGAAAACCTTGAAGACAATCGCCCCCCAACTTCTATGACGTCGAAGAACAAGGTGTCCCTAATGCGTAGGTTGTTACCGGAAAGGAACTCGGCGAAACCCTTCTGGAACCTAACCCTAAGAAGTTCATGTGCCACTATTTAGGTTGTTACTTGATTTTCCCTTACCTTGAGCAGTTCATGCACCACTCTGTCCTGTAGCACCTCAGCATAACGGGGATCTTCTAATTTTGCAGAAGTGGTACAATTCCCCTCTGGATGTACTCATTTAGAAAAACATATTCATTATGAATATATGTATATATATATATATATATGCAATTAAAAACAAATAATATTAATTGAAAGTCAAATAATTTCATGATTTTAATTATTGGCTAGTTTTAGTCCTTACCAAAGTTGGGGTTTTCCCAAATTCTGCTGCTTCAAAGTACAGTGGAAACATGGGTTCTCGCGAGCCATTGTATGTTGTTCAAGCTCAAACACAACATGTTCGGGGTTTCTCTATTGTGCAGATAACTGTATTGAAACAATATTTTTTTGGGGAAATGTACATATATATATGTAAAATGGTAAAATATCTGGAAAATAGGCGACTTGAAGATCTCTCGCTAGCCAATAGTCCTGAACATAAATTGAAAATATTTAGGGAAAACTTACCTTATAAAAACAACGTGTGATGTCAGCCATATGTCGCAGGAATATGTTGGTATGAAACAGTGGCTTAATCGACATGAACCATCAATGTCGGTGGCGAGTCAGCAAGACCAATAAATTGAGCGATGCAGAAATGAGGTCGCAGAAAGAAATTAAAAGTTTACTTAGCTTCCTACATGCGATGCCGTTAAGACATCTTATGGATGGATAAATTGAGATGACTACGCTGTATCATGAATAACTTGAAATAAGAATGTGCGGTTTCACACACCATTCACATCAACTGAATGGCGTTCGACTAGAGACCAACTTCATATGCATCAGAGATAGCAACGCAAAAAAACTCCAAATCCCAGAAAAAATGATGCATTAAGAAGACAGTTTTACCTAATAACATCCTAAAACTAATCAGAACATAGTACCTAGTTTGACATGTAAGAAAACTTAACACCCTAAGAAATCTAAGTAAGAACTAGAAAACCAAGAATACAGGCCATACAAAATCATCGATTAAACAAGGTGAAGTAACAGTTACAAAAATTGTGGCACTACAAGAGTAGAAATTCATACCTTTTTCAAAGGAGAAAAGGAAAGGAGTGGAGAAACTCTTGGTATTTACGAGAAATTTGGAAATGATAAGATTAAACTGATTTTGAGGGACCTTTTATTTATAGCCATTTTTTTATGACGTCATTTTTGGACCTTGTGTTTTCCACATCGGTTGGTGTGACGTCGTACGTATATCGCTCGAGTAAACAAACGACTGATTCTGTAGCAACTTCGCAGGAGTAAGTGGGCCAAAATATTTAAACCCGCTAGCATAACAAATGAGCCTGCCAAGGACCAATACAAATGATTTCATCCCTAAAACACTAAAATACGACAACATAACATTTTTTGGTTTTTGAACCGTTTCAGTTCACCACCAAAGGAAATAGTCGGTGAACAATTTGAATATATTAAAAATATTGGTGAACACAAATATTTGCTTTTTTAAGAATAGTTGAAATAAATTAATTATTACAAACAAATCTGTTGTAGTTTATGTATGGTCATAACATAAAAAATTTGTTTCATATGGTAAGTTAAATATTAATGATTCAATAACATAAAAATAACATTCAACAAATAGATTCAAGATTAAATTAGAGAAACATCACATTCAACAAAATAGTCTCAATGATAATGATGTTTTTCATAGTTTGTTACAAATTCTAAGTACTAATATGGTAGGATGATGACATTGAAAACTATGGACGTAGAACCGTTCACAAGCTCAAAGTAGAGTGTGTTCCCAACCTTCAGTTCCTCTGCATGAAGGAACTTACTAAAACCCTTCGAGGTCAGGTTTTTTAGCCTCCTATTCCCGATTAGTGCATGTGATACTCTCTTTTGCAACACCTTAAGACAATAGGCATCTTGAATGTTTGTAGGAGGTGCTCGATTTTGCTGGGGATGTACTAAATTATAAACAGAAAACCACAACTAGTATATATGAAAATAAATTATAGAAAATTTTAATTGAAAATAAAATACATGTGTAAAAGGGAAGGACTTACCGAAATCGAAATTGAACTGAAGTTCGTCAAGGTTAATGTATGTAAGAAATTCGGTATGATTATGCACACATTTCTCATCTGAATCACTACGGATATGCATTTGGTCAGTGAAATTAGTAATAATTAAATAATAATAGTAAAGAATATACGTTCTAAACAAAAAATACTCACCTCAATTGGTACACAACTACTCGAACTTTCACCGCCAGCCATGATTCCTGAAAATCATATTGTTACGGATGAAATGTATATTGATTAATATAATTTGACTGATTGAAATCAGTTAAATTAATCATTTGAGTCAAAATGTATATGCGACGTCGTAGACCTTTTGGTATAAATGATTGGTTAATCGAGATAAGTATGATGTCTCATTCAATGATGAAAAGAAAAATATGAATGTGCGACGTCACACATCAATTGCACAAGACGAAGTTGGAATGAGTGTTTAGCGAGGTCGCATAAAAAACCGATAGCAACATAAAAAAATAGCAGAAAACCAAAGAATTTATAGGTTCCAAAGGAACGTAGGGGATACAAAATCGAATGAAAAGATATTAATGAAATGTGCAAGTCCTAGAACCTTAATCCATAGGAACTTCCAAACAAACAACATTGAACACATAATTCACATACCATATACATAACAATGTCTATGAAAAATATGATATTTAAAGAAATTTAAAGAATCAACAAACCATACCTTTGAGAAAAATTATTTAAGGATTGTTGGAATTTCATGGAAAGTTAAAAATTCGAAATGATTTTTTTGGTGGGCTCCAGATATATAGTCGTTTAGAGCCCTTGTGTAATCCACTTAGCTAGTTCGAAGTCGCACCTTAATCGACCCCACCGACATAAGAGCCGACATATGAGAGACGTCGGTAACTCTGATTCTGGGCCTCACCATTTCAGCGCACTAGTGTAGCAAATGCGCACATTTTTTATCAAAAAATATAATTGACCTTAATAATGCTTTATAGTGTATTAGAAAGACATATTGAATTTTATAATTATCCATGAACTTTATTAATGTCCGGTTCGATCGGAATCAATTTTACCACACTAGTGAACTTTTTAGTTATTACACTTTGGTCAATCTAAGAGGGTGGGAGAGGTCGAAATACAAAATTGTAGATTATAATTTTAAAAATTGGGGCATCAACAAACCGGGGAACTCATCCCTCATTATTATTAGTATTAATTCCATTAATACAGTTACGATTAGCGCTACAAGGATTTTAATTTTCACCACATGGAATCACATGAAATTAAATATCCTTGCATTTTTATGAATTTATAAGATAATGAAATTTCTGCCATATCCATTTTTTGTAAGAGCTAGTACGTGGTTTGGAGTAAATTGTGGATTGTTACTTATAAGTATGCAAAGGTTAAATGGAATATCTTGGCTAGGAAGTCCACATTAGATCATGCATGGTTGTTTATCATTTTTGGCGATTATAAGTTTTACTGAGGATGGCAAAGGTTTGGAATCACTTCTGGGACTACGAGTCAACTTTTTAATTTTTGTAGTTAGGTCCCTCCATGAATGTGGAAGAAGTGGAAATGCAAATTTGGATATACCCTAATCTAATTCACATTTTAAGGACCAAGATGTTCCGATTTAGGTATGAACGGGTCAATAGAACAGGCCCAAATTATTCACAGGCTCAAACTTACACTATGGCCCAAAATTTCTTGCATGTTCACTAATCGTCATAACTCTGCATCCGCCCATAAGGTCAAATGTTAGATGTGGAGATTATGCGTACTGTTTAAAAGGGATGCAACCTGGGGTAATCGTCCGTCATTTGTATTAGTACTTCCACCAATACCCTCTTGATAAGCGTTATGAGAACGATAATTTCCACCACATAGAATCACATGAAATTTCTTATTCTTGGTTTCATATGGAAAAAAATAAAAATTATCTGGAATGGTACCCACTTCTAAGTGAAATTCACATTTTGGTAGGCAATTTTTAAATTTGTTCTGAAAAGGTATCCGCTTTTTTAATAATGTTCCTAAAAGGTACTTTTTGTTAAAAGTGGTTACCATTGTTGTACAATTTTGATCCAAATTTGTACCATTTTTTTGCTGAATGGTACCCGTTTGAGACATTAATGAAAATATAGGTATCTTTTGAGAACAATTTTAAAAATTGGGCATCAAACGATGAATTTCAGTTAAATGTGGGTACCATTTTTGGCAATCTCTCAAAAAAAAATTTCCGTCCATCATATTTTAGAAAGCGCTTGTACGTGGTATGGAGTAAATTTTAGATGATTACTTATAAGTATACGAGAGGTTAGTTGGAAGAACATGTTGTAGATTGTGCAATAAGAGCAGTTTCTTTGTTGCTCTCGGTTATTGTAAGTTCAACTAGAGATGACAACATTAGATTTTTGGACGATCGAAATTGAGTTTTGGACCACCCATGAACTTTTTAATATTTACACTTAGGTTCCTCCAAAAAGTGGTAGAACTCCAAATGCAAATTTTTAGGTAACATTTTTTATTCATATTTTCCCAAAAATGTTGTTCCGATCTCGGATTAAAAGGTCGACAGAAAGGGCCCCAATCTTGACATGTATTTTACAACATTTTTCTAAAATTACCCTTTGGCCCTTGTGTGCGATGTCGCAGGTTTGTCGCCATATGCAAATTCACGGCTGAACAAAGACCGATGTGGGCCATAATGAAATTTCCAATGGGAAACAAAAATTTGAGCCAAAAATTTGAACCAAAATTTCCCCCAACCGAAAATTCAAGTCATTAATATCAGGACCATTACCCATTTTCATCTTTAACACACTTTCTCCAAACCCTACTCCACACCATCCTCTCCATTCACACCATTACAACAATTCAAGAGCTCAATCAATTTTTTCTCTCGAACATAAAAAGTATTCGATGATGGAGCATTTTTTGCGTTCAAATTAATTGAGATAGTTTTCCATATATTCAATATTAATTTAGAAAATTTATTACCAAACCTTCTATATGTTATTTTTGTCATTGATCAAGGCTTGTATATTTTCATAATGTATGATGATTGTTTTACATGTTTTATAGTGTATATTATTTTTGATGCCACGTTTGTAAGGAATGAGAAAAAATTCTTAGATAAGGGCTGATTGTGTACAATAAGTACTTATTCGTATGATCACAATATGAATGTGTGATGTAGGTCACTATTAGTCGACCTATGCAATATACAACTAAAACCGAATTAAGACCGACGTCGTACGTGTCAATAAAAATCATGAAATATCTTGAATGACTAAAGTTGCACGTAGGTCGGCCTTAGCGACATTAATCACTCTAGTTTACGATGTCACTTTTACCAATATCCATTTTCCAAGTCAAAATTCACGTAGTCTAAGTATGACTATATTATGTGTTTATCATATTCGGATAGCCCAATTATAATATAAATTTTGTTTAATCTGTATTAGGTGTAATAGTACATCGAGAGTTATCAATGGACTATAGATGAATGGCATGTTATTTTACTAGTCGTCCTGACAGTGTTAATGGCTTACAACATAGACAATGTGGAAGTTCAACACAGTTAATGTGTAAATTTAGTATTAACCTTATGTATAATTATATATTTTAACATGTATTTGTAAAATATGATATAGTTTTGTGGATTTTAACATGTCATTGTTAATTTTCCCACATGAATTGAATAACAATTGATTGTTGTATGATGTTTAACCATTTGCAGAGTAATCCAATACTAATTAACATGTAATGACTATTGACAAACGATTGTTTGTTTCATCAAATATTTAATATTATAATATTATACCAAAACCGTTCTCTCCATGATTAATCCTCAATGTCGCACATATCACTGATCATGTGACACATAAGCGACGTCGCACGTAGAACCGGCATGTAAATGTTTTTGCAACATCGGGGCTTCCAAATGACATCGTATTATTCATCGTTTCACGTCACCATGGCCGACGTCGTTCGTATTTTATGCTGACATCGTGCTAAATGACGTCATAGCTCTTGTGTCCTATCATAAACCTTAGTTCGATGAGCAATATCACACTTAAAACCTTCCGATGCTGTTCGAAAAACCTAGGTAAAAGATATTTTTTACCCTGGTTATGAACAGAGGTAAAAAATACCATTTTACTTCGGCTACATTTACCTCATTTTTACATGGCTAGACACTGAGGTAAAAATCCATAGATAAACGAGTTAATAGATGTTGTTTCTTGTAGTGAATTCATGTACCCAGGTGAAAACTAAGGTGGATAGACAACGAAGAATCAAAAATAAGAAAACAAAGAGTAGCACTGTTCTATACAAAAATTTGAAGACCAATAGTTCCAAAAATACCACGAAAACTCAAAGACAATCCAATTATCACAAAATTATCAAAATCTACTAATGCAAAATGCAAACACCATTTCTTTAATGCCGTCCTCACGAATTATTTGTAATAGGAGAGTTCACGCTTGGATTTTCTCATTAAGGATGGGAATGCCCTCCTTGTTTAATCCCAAATTCCCCCATTCCAAATAAGGTTTTAAACATTACCCATTGACTAACCACTTGATGCCACTATCTTAATCTTTTACATATATTATTCCTTTATCATATACCCGGAAGGAGACGTAGCCAAGATTTGAAGACAAAGACTTTTTACCCCACAAAAAAAGTCCTTTTTCTATTTTATTATCATGTGTGTTTTTTTCCTTTCCATGTAAATTAGTGCGATGTAATAGGAGTCGCGCCTAAACTTTTCAAGTTCTTCTAGTTGCAACTTCCTATTTTTCCCGGGTTCACTCAAGTTCTTGTTCAAGCGTTTAACAGTCCAATGTATTTCGAACTCATGTTCGGCCAGAAGGTGTCATCTCTTGTCCAAGGGAATGTGAAAAGGTGACATTCCTAGGGGAGTTTTGAATGCGGTCTTATAGGCCCAAAGTGCATCATCTACTCGATCACTCCAATCCTTTCAAGATGTGTTTACCGTCTTTTCAAGGATGGTCTTGATTTCCCGATTGGATATTGATGTGTGCATTATATTTAGATTTTTGGAACTTTTTGGAATCACTTTTTTGCTCTTTTGTCATTTAGAGCTTGTGTTTTACCTTGAAATTCTCTTAGGAGAGCTAATAGAAACGTTTACGCCCTTAAGGCTTTTCTAGTGAATTTTGTGTGACGGGGCAATAACATCGAGACTTGAAGACCGAAGACTGTTGAAGACCGAAGACCGTTGAAGACCATGGCGTTCATCTTTCGAAGGCATGAAGACTTGAATATTTTAAGAGAACTGAAGTGGAGAGTGAGCTACAGAACAAGAAGAAGAAAGAAAATTCAAAATGCTGTTTCTAGCCTCCGTCGTGACTCATAACAGACGTGTGACCAAAATATGTTTTTCTTTTTCTTGTACTATAAATAGCACGCTTTATTCTTTTCTCTGTCCCCTCTTCTTCTTCCAGATTTCTGCAAGTAAAAAACCCTATTTTTTATTATTTTCCTCTTAGACTATGTTTGAATCATTCTTGATGTTTAGTATGAATTCTAGTTGCTAAACTTAGTCTTGGGAGTAATTGATTAAGGCTTTTAAACCCATGCCTTAAGAACTATTTATGTCTATTTAATGCTATAGCTATTGTGCATTTATTGAGCTTTGAATATTGGCTATTGAATTCATTAATGTTGTTGGAAGTTTGAAAATATGAATTGCTCGTATGAATGCTTGTTAGGGTTGGGAAAAAGTAGCTAAGTTTTCCCTCTTTTGATTGGAATCCAAGAGCTTGTGTTAGAGTTTCTAATAGGGTTGATGATTTGATAATTTCTAGATGAATGTGATAAGGTTGAACTATTTTTCATGTTTGTTTTATATAGAAAATAGGAGAGGTGTATGAACATTGAATGTTCTTGACTAATCTTTTGTAAATGCATTAATTGGTTCAATTCTTAGACACGGTATAGTGTTTTTTAGTGTTATCAAGCCCGTTGATTCTTCGTACTCAATGCCATTAATGGGATATCTTTAGCCAATTTTCGACTAAAGGGGTCATTGAGAGGTTTACTAAGAGATGTCAAATTCACTCTTGTGAACTACTACAATCAAAGAAGGATAGAAGATTTATCTTCAAACCAAGTAGTTAAAGTAGTGAATAGATCGTAGATTCAAGGATAGATAAGAGGCTTGGAAGTGGAAATAAATTGCGCCCAAGGTCTCGTATTTTGTGATTTAATCTCTTTTCAGTAGCTTGTATTTTCTGCATCTTTACTTCATTCACTAGTTGTCTTGTCTTTGCATTTATAACTTAGAAAAAATAACCAAACCTCCCGCCC
>JAULKM010076044.1:0-11761 GCA_032355605.1 Rubia tinctorum
GGCCAGCAAGACCCCCGTACCAACCTGTCGAATCGGCTAATACGTATTCAAGGCATACCAACACTTACAAACATATGTGTATAGTCATTTATTTTTCCTTTATATTTCATCCGCATAAACGATTAGTTTTCTTAAATTTTCCTGCCCGATTTTTATTCTTCTAACTCATTGATTCAATACATTTTTCAGAAAGAATTCTTGTTTATCTACGCATTGTTAGAAACAATGTTGGAACACTTCGTTCTTTTGATCAACATGGTACACATTTTAACCTTGAATGTTTGCATTATTTCCATTGATTTGGTCATTTCTATGGAGATTCCCAATGCCTCCTCCTCCGCGTTTCATAGAAATTGTGTAGATAGAGATCATCTTTGGGCAATATTTCCATTTTTACCTTTTGCTACAACAATTACACTGTTCTATTACACGTTTTAGTGGTTGAGTGTTTGATAGACTTAGTTATAATGTTGTCTAAATATGTTATTATTTTAAAAATAGTTATAATGTTGTCGAAACTAATCAAAAACACTTAGCAAGCTAGCACCCGGGGCATTGTCCCTTATCGCATGATTCCAACCCAACCTACTGCAAAACTATTTTGTGTGGTCACTCTCCCTTATCGCATGATTCCACGCCCGACCTACTGCAGTTTGAAATTTTATGATTTTCTTACAGTTTGATTTACTTAATCCGTTATTTGTAATAATAATAAGTAGAATTTATTTAGTGGTTTAAAGGAACATCATAATTAAGATGTACCGTTTATTTTGTAGATCGTGGGAGCACAACAAAGACCGAGAACGACTCCTTTGTGTATTCAATGTGCCTCTTCACACAATCTGCACCAGACTTCTGTAGTTTGACATTTCAAGATTTTCTTTGTATCCCCTTTAACTATAAATAGCTCAATCTTATCCATTTAGAGAAAATATTTTGAATTTATACCAACTAAATATTGATTAAGCTCCGGGTATCTTGGAATAATGAAATGTATTCACTACATTTGTAAATTATCGTAATACAAAGACTAGGGAATATCCGTCGTGATGTTTTTTAATTTATAAAAACTTTCGCTCGCACACATGTGTGTAGTCGATTATTGTTTCCTTTATATTTGTTCCACATAAACATTTAGTTTTCTTTAATTTTCCTACCCAAATTTTCTTCTTCTAACACATAGATTCAATACATTTTTCAGAAAAAATTCTCGTTTTGCTACGCGATGGAAGAAACAATGTTGGAACGCTTCGTTCTTCTGGTCAACATGGTACACATTTTAACCTTGAATGTTTGCATTATTTCCATTGATTTGGTCATTTCTAGGAGATTCCCAATGCCTTCTTCTCCTCGTTTCATAGAAATGGTGTAGATAAAGATCATCTTTGGGTAACATTTCCATTTTTACCTTTTGCTACAACAATTACACTGTTATATTCCACATTTTAGTTGTTGAGTGTTTGATAGACATATTTATAATGTTGTCTAGATATGTTATTCTCTTTTAAACAATTATAATGTTTTCGAAACTAATAAAAAACCCTTAGAGAGCTAGCATCCAACGCACAAACGTGCAGACCGTGGGTGCACTACAAGGTTTGTGCACAACATTTTTTGCGGTCATTGTCTCCTGTCGCACGATTCAATGCCCGACCTACTGAAGTTTGAAATTTTAAGATTTTCTTACGGTTTGATTTGCTTACTCCATTATCTGTAAATATAATAAGTAAAATTTATATGGTGGTTTAAAGAAACATCATAATTCATATGTACCATTTATTGTACAGATTGTGGGCACACAACAAAACCGTGTATGACTCTTTTGTGCATTCAGTGTGCCTCTTCACACAATCTACACTAGACTTCTGCAGTTTGACATTTCAAGATTTTCTTCGTATCTCCCTGTACTATAAATAGTTCAATTTTATTCATATAGATAAAATATTTTGAATTTATAACAATCAAATTAATGAAATATATGAAAGCTCTATTAAGGTCCATGTATCTTTAAATAATGAAATGTATTCATTAAATTTGTGAACCATAATAATACAAAGACTTGGGAATATCCGCCATGCTGTTTTATAATTTATAAAAACTTTCGCTCACACACATATGTGTGTAGTCGATTATTTTTCCTTTATATTTCTTCCTCATAAACGATTAGTTTTTTTTAAAATTTTCCTGCCCGGTTTTTCTTCTCTAACACATTGATTCAATACATTTTCGAAAAGAATTCTCGTTTTGCTATGCGATGGTAGAAACATTGTTGGAACACTTCGTTCATTTGATCAACATGGTACACATTTTAACCTTGAATGTTTTCATTATTTTCATTGATTTGGTCATTTTTGTGGAGATCCCCAACGCCTCCTCCTCCGTGTTTCGTCGAAATGGGGTAGATAAAGATCATCTTTGGTTAACATTTCCATTTTTACCGTTTGCTACAACAATTACACTTTTATATTGCGCATTTTAGTTGTTGAGTGTTTCATTGACTTAGTTACAACATTATAACATATTAGTTGTTGAGTGTTTCATAGACTTGGTTATAATGTTGTCTAAATATGTTATTCTATTTTAAATAGTTATAACGTTGTCGAAACTAATCAAAAACCCTTAGCAAGCTAGCACCCAAGATACGAACGTGCAGACCGTGGGTGCACGACACGGTTTCTGCAAAATTTATTTGTGCGGTAATTGTCCATTGTCACATAATTCCACGCTCGACCTACTGTCGTTTAAAATTTTATGATTTTCTTTCAGTTTGATTTGCTTAATCCATTATCTGTATAAAAAAAATAAAAAAAGAATTTATTTAGTGGTTTAAAGGAACATCATAATTTAGATATACCATTTATTTTGTAGATCGTGGGTGCACAACAAAGACCGCACACGACTGTTTTGTGCATTCAGTGTGCCTCTTCATACAATCTGCACCAGACTTCTGCAGTTTGACATTTCAAGATTTTTTTCGTATCCCCTTGTACTATATAAGCTCAATCTTATTCATTTAGAGAAAATATTTTGAATTTTTACCAATTAAATCTTAATTAAGCTGCGGGTGTCTTGGAATCATGAAATAAATTCATTAAATTTGTAAACTATAAGAATACAAAGACTTAGGAATATATGTCATGCTATTTTTTAATTTATAAAAACTTTCGCTCACACATATTTGTGTAGTCGATTATTGTTTCCTTTATAATTCTTCTGCATAAACGATTAGTTTTCTTTAATTTTCCTACCCTATTTTTCTTCTTCTAACACATTGATACAATACATTTTTCAGAAAGAACTCTCATCTTGCTACGCAATGTTAGAAATATTGTTGGAATGCTTCGTTCTTTTGGTCAACATGGTACACATTTTAACCTTGAATGTTTGCATTATTTCCATTGATTTGGTCATTTATGTGGAGATTCCCAATGCCTCCTCCTCCGTGTTTCGTAGAAATGATGTAGATAAAGGATCATCTTTGGGTATAATTTCAATTTTTATCTTTTCCCACAACAATTACATTGTTATATTGCACGTTATAGTGGTTGAGTGTCTGATAGACTTAGTAATAATGTTGTCTAAATATGTTATTCTTTTTTAAATATTTATAATGTTGTTGAAACTAATAAAAAAACCGCATAGAAAGCTAGCACCCAATGCACAAACGTGCAGACCATGGGTGCACGGCACGGTTTAGAAAAACTCTATTTTGTCGTAATTGTCCCTTGTCGCACGATTCCACGCTTGACCTACTGCAGTTTGAAATTTTAAGATTTTCTTACAGTTTGATTTTCTTTCTCTGTTATATTAAAAAATAATAAGTACAATTTATTTAGTGGTTCAAAGAAACATCATATTACATATGTACCATTTATTGTACAGATCGTGGGCTTACAACAAAGACCGCGCATAACTTTTTTGTGATTTCAATGTGCCTCTTCACACAATCTGCACTAGACTTTTACAGTTTGACATTTCAAGATTTTCTTCGTATCTCCTTGTACTATAAATAGCTCAGTCCTATTCATTTAGAGAAAATATTTTGAATTTATACCAATTAAATTAATGAAATAAAATAAAGCTTGATTAAGCTCCGGGTATCTTGGAATAATGAGATATATTCATTTAATTTGTAAACTGTAATAATACAAAGACTCGGGAATATTCATCGTGCTATTTTTTAATTTATAAAAACTTTCGCTCACACACATATGTTTAGTCGATTATTTTTTCCTTTATATTTCTTCCACATAAACGATTAGTTTTTCTTAATTTTCCTACCCAATTTTTCTTCTTCTAAATCATTGATTCAATACATTTTTCAGAGAGAATTCTCGTTTTGCTACGCGTTGGTAGAAACAATGTTGGAACACTTCGTTCTTTTGATCAACATGGTACACATTTATACCTTTAATGTTTGCATTATTTCAATAGATCTGGTCATTTCTGCGGAGATTCCCAATGTCTCCTCATCTGTGTTACGTAGAAATGGTGTAGATAAAGATCATCTTTGGGTAACATTTCCTTTTTTACCTTTTGCTACAACAATTACACTTTTATATTTCACATTTTAGTGGTTGAGTGTTTGATAGAATTAGTTATAATGTTGTCAAAATATGTTGTTCTTTTCTAAAGAGTTACAATGTTGTCAAAACTAATCAAAAAAACCTTAGCAAGCTAGCACTAAACGCATGAAAGTGCAGATCGTGGGTGCACGACACAGTTTCTGCAAAAATCTTTTGTGCAGTCATTGTCCTTTGCCGCAGGATTCCATACCCAACCTACTGTAGTTTGAAAATTTAAGATTTTCTTACTGTTTGATTTGCTTAATCCATTGTACGTAAAAATAATAAGTAGAATTTATTTAGTGGTTTAAAGGAAAATAGTAATTAAGATGTACCATTTATTTTGTAGATTGTGGGTGCACAACAAAGACCGTGCATGACTGTTTTGTGCATTCAGTGTGCCACTTCACACAATATACACCAGACTTCAGCAGTTTGACATTTCAAGATTTTCTTTGTATCCCCTTGTACTACAAATAGCTTAATCTTATTCATTTAGAGAAAATATTTTGAATTTATACCAATTAAATCTTGATTAAGATCCGGGTATCTTGGAATAACGAGATATATTCGTTAAATTTGTAAACTATAATAATACAAAAATTAGGAATATCCGTCGTGCTATTTCTTAATTTATAAAAAATCGCTCACACACATATGTGTGTAGTCAATTATTATTTCCTTTATATTTCTTCTGCATAAACGATTAAATTTCTTTAATTTTTCTACCCAATTTTTCTTCTTCTAACACATTGATTCAATACATTTTTCCGGAAAAATTTATCATTTTGCTTTGCGATGGTAGAAACATTGTTGGAACACTTCGTTCTTTGGTCAACATGGTACACATTTTAACCTTGAATGTTTGCATTATTTCCATTGATTTGGTCAATTTTGTGGAGATTCACAATGCCTCCTCCTTCGTGTTTCATGGAAATGGTGTAGATAAAGGTCATTTTTTGGTAACATTTCCATTTTTACCTTTTGCTACAACAATTACGCTGTTATATTTCACATTTTAGTGGTTGAGTGTTTGATAGACTTATTTATAATGTTGTCTAAATATGTTATTTCTATTTTAAACAATTATAATGTTTTCGAAACTAATCAAAAACCCTTAAGAGAGCTAGCACCCAACTCATAAATGTGCAGACCGTGGGTGCACAACATGGTTTGTGCACAACTCTTTTTTGCAGTCATTGTTCCCTGTCGCACGATTCCACGCCAGACCTACTGTAGTTTGAAATTTTTATATTTTCTTACACTTTGATTTCCTTACTCCGTTATCTTTAAAAATAATAAGTATAATTTATTTAGCTAGTGATTTAAAAAATATCATAATTCATATATACCATTTATTGTACAGATCGTGCTCGCACAACAAAGACAGCGGATGACTCTTTTGAGCATTTAGTGTGCCTCTTCACACAATCTACACTAGACTTCTTCAGTTTGACATTTCAAGATTTTCTTCGTATCTCCTTGTACTATAAATAGCTCAATCTTATTCATTTAGATAAAATATTTTGAATTTATATCAATTAAATTAATGAAATACATGAAACCTTGATTATGCTTCGGGTATCTTGGAATAATGAAATGTATTCATTAAATTTGTAAACTATAATAATACAAAGACTTGGGAATATCCGTCGTGCTATTTTTTTAATTTATAAAAACTGTCGCTCACACAGATGTGTGTAGTCAATTTTTTTCCTTTTATATTTCTTCTGCATAATAGATTAGTTTTCTTTAATTTTCCTACCCAATTTTTATTCTTCTAACACATTGATTCAATACATTTTTCAGAAAGAATTCTCGTTTTGTTACGCGATGGTAGTAACATTTTTGGAACACTTCGTTCTTTTGATCAACATGGTACACATTTTAACCTTGAATGCTTTCATTATTTCCATTGATTTGGTCATTTCTGTGGAGATTCCCAACGCCTCGTCCTCCGTGTTTCATAGAAATGGTGTAGATAAGGATCATCCTTGGGCAACATTTCCATTTTTACCCTTTGCTACAACAATTACACTGTTATATTACACGTTTTAGTGGTTGAATGTTTGATAGACTTAGTTATAATGTTTTCTAAATATGTTATTATTTTTTTAACCCTTATAATGTTGTCGAAACTAATCGAAAACCCTTAGAAAACTAGTACCCAATGCACAAACATGCCGACCATGGGTGCAGGACACGGTTTGTGCAAAATTCTTTTTTGCGGCCATTGTCCCCTGCCGCACAATTCCACGCCCGACCTACTGCAGTTTTAAATTTTAAGATTTTCTTAACGTTTAATTTTCTTACTCCATTATATGTAACAATAATAAGTGTGAATTTATTTAGTGGTTTTAAGGAACATCATAATTCAGTTGTACCATTTATTGTGCAGATCGTGGGCGCACAGTAAAGATTGGGCACACCAATTTTGTGCATTCAGTGTGCCTCTTCACAAAATCTCCACCGGACTTATTCTGTTTGACACTTTAAGCTTTTCTTCGTATCCCCTTGTACTATAAATAGCTGAATCTTATTCATTTAGAGAAAATATTTTGAATATATATCAATTATATTAATGAAATGCATGAAAGGCTTGATTAAGCTCCCGACATCTTGGAATAATGAAATGTATTCATTAAATTTGTAAACTATATTAATACAAAGACCTGGGAATATCAACCTTGCTATTTTCAATTTATAAAAACTTTTGCTCACAAACATATGTGTGTAGTCGATTATTTTTTCCTTTATACTTCTTCCGCATAAACGATTAGTTTTCTTTAATTTTCCTACCCGGTTTTTCTTCTTCTAACACATTGATTCAACACATTTTTCAGATTGAGTTCTCATTTTGCTACACGATGGTAGAAACATTGTTGGAACACTTCTTTCTTTTGATCAACATGGTACACATTTTAACCTTGAATGTTTGCATTTTTTCCATTGATTTGGTCATTTTCTTGGAGATTCCCAATGCCTTCTCCTCCGTGTTTCGTAGAAATGGTGTAGATAAAGATCATCTTTGGGTAACATTTCCATTTTTACCTTTTGCTCTAACAATTACACTGTTATATTGCACGTTTTAGTGGTTGAGTGTTTGATAGATTTAGTTATAATGTCGTGTAAATATGTTATTCTTTAAAATAGTTATAATGTTGTCAAAACTAATCAAAAACCCTTAACAAGCTAGTAACCAAAGCACGAACGTGCAGACCTTGGGTGGGGGACACAGTTTGTGCACAACTCTTTTTTGCGGTCATTGTCCCCTGTCGAACGAATCCACGCCCGACCTACTGCAGTTTTAATTTTTAAGATTTTCTTATAGTTTGATTTGCTTACTCCATTATCTGTAAAAGTAATAAGTGCGAATTTATTTAGTGGTTCAAAGGAACCTCATAATTTAGATGTACCATTTATTGTGGTGATCGTGGGTGCAAAACAAAGACCGCTTACGACTCTTTTGTGCATTTAGTGTGCCTCTTCACACAATCTGCCCCGGACTTCTGCAGTTTGACATTTCAAGATTTTTTTCGTATCCCCTTGTACTATAAATATCTCAATCTTATTCATTTAGAGAAAATATTTTGAATTTATACCATGTAAATTAATGAAATACATGAAAGCTTGATTAAGCTCTGGGTATCTTGGAATAATAAAATGTATTCAATAAATTTGTAACCTATATTAATACAAAGACTTAGGAATATCTGTCATGCTGTTTTTTAATTTATAAAAACTTTCACTCACACACCGATGTGTGTAGTCGATTATTATTTTTATTTATATTTCTTCCACATAAACGATTAGTTTTCTTTAATTTTCCTACCTGATTTTTCTTCTTCTAACACATTGATTCAATACATTTTTCAGAAAGAATTCTCATTTTGCTACGCGATGGTAGAAACATTGTTGGAACACTTTGTTCTTTTGATCAACATGGTACATATTTTAACCCTGAGTGTTTGCATTATTTTCATTGATTTGGTCATTCCAGTGGAGATTCCCAACACCGCCTTCTCCGTATTTCGTAGAAATGGAGTAGATAAAGATCATCTTTGGGTAACATTTCCATTTTTACCTTTTGCTACAACAATTACACTGTTATATTGCATGTTTTAGTGTTTTAGTGTTTGATAGACTTAGTTATAAGGTTGTCTAAATATGTTATTCTTTTTTAAATAGTTATAATGCTGTCGAAACTAATCAACAACTCTTAGTAAGCTAGTACCCAATGCACAAACGTGCAGGTTGTGGGTGCAGGTCACGGTTTGTGCACAACTCTTTTATGTTGTAATTGTCCCATGTCGCACGATTCCATGCCTAACCTACTGCAGTTTGAAATTTTAAGATTTTCTTACAGTTTGATTTTCTTACTCCATTATCCGTAAAAAATAATAAGTGTGAATTTATTTAGTGGTGTAAAGGAACCTCATAATTCAGATATACCATTTATTGTGCAGATCGTGGGGGTACAACAATAACCGTGCACGACTCTTTTGTGCACTCGGTGTTCCTCTTCAATCTTCACACAATTTACACTGGACTTCTGCAATGCGACATTTCTAGATTTTCTTCGTATCCTCTTGTACTATAAAAATCTCAATCTTATTCATTTGAAGAAAATATTTTGAAATTATACCAGTTTAATTAATGAAATACATGAAAGCTTGACTATGCTCCGGGTATATTAGAATAATGAAATGTATTCATTAAATTTGTAAACTATAATAATGCAAGGACTTGGGAATATCTGCCAGGATGTTTTATAATTTATAAAAACTTTTGCTTACACACATATGTGTGTAGTCGTTTATTTTTTCCTTCATATTTCTTCCCCATTAATGACTATTTTTTCCTGATTTTCTTCTTCTAATGCATTCATTCAATACATTTTTCAGAAAGAATTCTCATTAGACTACGCGATGGTAGAAACATTGTTGGAACACTACGTTCTTTTGATTAACATGGTACAAATTTTAACCTTGAATTTTGCATCATTTCCATTGATATGGTCATTCTATGGAGATTTCCAATGCCTCCTCTTCCGTGTTTCGTATAAATGGTGTAGATAAAGATCATTTTTGGGTAACATTTCCATTTTTATCTTTTGCTACAACAATTACACTATTATATTACACATTTTAGTGGTTTTGTAGTCGATTATTTTTCCTTTATATTTCTTCCACATGAATGATTAGTTTTCTTTAATTTTCCTACCTTATTTTTCTTCTTCTAACGCATCGATTCAATACATTTTTCAGAAAGAAATCTCGTTTTGCTACGCGACGGTAGAAACATTGCTGGAACACTTTGTTCTTTTGATCAACATGGTAGACATTTTAACCTTGAATGTTTGCATTATTTCCATTGATTTGGTCATTTCTATGGAGATTCGTGAAGATAAAGATCATCTTTGGGTAACATTTCCATTTTTACATTTTACTACAACAATTACATTGTTATGTTGCACGTTTTAGTGGATGAGTGTTTGATAGACTTTGTTGTCTAAATATGTTATTCTTTTTTAAATAGTTATAATGTTGTCGAAATTAATCAAAGACCCTTAGCAAGCTAGCACCCAACGCACGAACGTGCAGACCATGGGTGCACGACATCATTTGTGCACAACTATTTTGTGCAGTAATTGTCCCCTGTCGCACGATTCCACGCCTGACCTACTGCAGTTTGAAATTTTATGATTTTCTTACAGGTTGATTTGCTTACAATTTGAAATTTTAAGATTTTCTACACCTACACGGTCCTTGCTGATGTCAGTGTCAGCCGACGTGCCTATAATTGATCAAATCTTCAAGGGTTATGTTCGAAATCCTCTAACTGATATGGTTTGTCCTATGACTAGGACAAGAGCAAAGCTTAGAGATGGGGAATTGAATGCTTTGATTGACCAGGTTCATGATGAAGAGTTGAAGAATATATCGAAAATGTCTTGGATTAATTGTTCAGGTTTTTCAAAATAATAAAGACATCATGAAGAACACAATACTCTTTATGCCACTGATTTTTTAGAGAGGTAGTGTGATCATTGTAATATATTTCATTTTGGATTCAAGCCCATTAAACTCGGCCATGTTGGCGTTGGAAGATTTCAATTTCAGCCATACTTTATTTTAAGGTTTAGAATATTCAGTTTTGATTTAATTATAATTTGATTTGGGAAGAATGGGTAAGGAAATATTCTTTCAAGACTTAGCTTCATAAATTTGGCCATATCTTCTTTTATTTTAGGTATTTTAGTTAGATATGCTTTTAGATTCTTAAAGCTGCCATAAGTCATACCAGTTTCTGACAAGAATTATCAAATCATGTCTTCTTTCTGTTAGAGGTGGCCGAACTATACCCTATAAATAGGGAGGCTATCCACGATTTTTATTACATCTTCTATTAATCATATATTCAGAATTTGAGTTCATGTGCTCTTCACTTGTTAAGCATTAAACTGTTAGGTTTGTCCACTTAAGATTAGTGCTTAGAACCATTAGGATTCTTTGTGTTAATTTTGGTACAACTAGTGCTTAGGTTCTGTGGAATTCGACCATTGTGTTAGTGAAGTTCATAAAGTTGTGTTCTTAACTAGATTTCGCCCTTGTCTTCTTGATTTCAAGAAGGTGTTTCGATCAACATTCGTTAAGAGTGTTTCTCAAAATTCCACAATCCATAGTTTTTACAATGAGATTCATATCAGTTCATATCACTATGTATCGACAATGTAAAAAATAATTGAATTATATTCGTTATACTTACGGTATACTATCACTATCGATGAGTGGTGAATAAAGCTAACATCGAAAAACTAGAAACCAAATTATCTTCTTCTTGATAACCTCATCATATATAGTATTTTGAGTAAGTTTAACATTTCTAAAAAGACTCTTTTATATAAAAATGTGATAGTAAAAACGAAGCTTTGAAGTTTTGATTTGCTTATCTGCAAAAATAATAAGTAGAATTTATTTAGTGGTTTAAAGGAACATCCAAATTCAGATGTACCATTTATTACATTAAATCAACATCACAATATCATATAAGATTGAATCAAAACACAGAACATATGCCTCCGTTGCGGACGGTGGTGCGGGAATCCTTTTGAGCTTTCTCAAGCTGCTGTCTTAACTTACGGATCTCATTCTTTGCTTCTTCCGATTGTTTTCCCTGGGAATCAACCACCTTTT
>JAULKM010076065.1:0-11760 GCA_032355605.1 Rubia tinctorum
TTGAATTGTGTCATTTTCTTTGGGACGGACGAAAATAGAAAGTGTGTCATTTTCTCCGGGACGGAGGGAGTATATTTTTAAAATATCAATTTTTCAAAAGTTTTAATTATATTTAATGAAAAATATTAAGAATCAAGCATTTTTCAAATCAACTATTAAAAGTCAAAAGATTAAAGTTTAAATGGTACGGAGGGAGTGTTGTATATTATGAGTTTGTATGCGCTACAACGATTCAATATTTTGCATCATAATCTACATTGGTCGATCCTTGCAAGTAGGAGTAGTAAATGGGCGGACGGGTCGGGTTTGGTTGGGTAATATGGGTAATTAAAAAATATGAGTATAATGCATTTTGACCCATTTTATAACGGATCAAAATGGGTCGGGTTAAAATCCGCTCAACCCGCGGGTAAAAAATCATTCAACTCAAGGGTAAACAATAGGTAACCCCGTGGGTTTTAACTCATAAATGAACCCATGTGAATTCATATACCAAGCCATATGGGTAAAATCTGCAGGTTTCAACTCATAAATTGACCCATATGGGTTTATATACAAACTCATACGGGTAAACCCGCGAGTTTCAACCCATATATCGACATATATGAGTTTATATACACTACAACAAATAGTACCTATTACCTCAATTTTATAGGATTTTTACTTCAGTTTTAAACCCTTTAAAATTGAGATAAATGTGGGTGTAGTAAAAATACATTTTTACCTCGGTTCGGAACCGAGGTAAAAGAGTACTTGTTATCTCAGTTTTGGACCGATGTTGGCATATTTTTTTAGCGACGTTGGTTCAAGCAAGGTTATCGAAGATTAGAGTTCCTGGCTGCAACATCGTTCAGAACGACATCGGCATGCATATGGAGCGACGCCGTTGATAGCAAGAAACAAGATGAGGGCTCTGCAATTGCTGCGGCATCGCCTATGCCGACGTCGTGGATAAATGATAGCGACATCGTGGATAATGGTCTGCGACAGTGCATGCTCCAGGGCACCACCGCTGTGTGCATACTGACGTGGAAGACTGTTAAGTACGACGTCGTTTTGTATGGGCTACGTCGCAAAAAAAATCTGTTTATGCAATGTCGGTAAGGTTTCATCGATTCACCGGTTTGTGCAACGTCACGGAGAAGTTTTGGAGACATCGATTCTCGTACAATATTATAACATTTAATATTTTATTACACAAACATTTGTTCATCGATAGCCTTTACATTTTACCTAATGTTCCACAACTCGTCAAATATTTACACGTCAGACGACAATCAATTGTTGTGCAATTTATGTCGAAAAGAATGAGAATGTAAGGAACCAACAAAACTAGAATAATGATGGCAAATACATGTTAGAATATATTAAAATGAGGTTGGTATGAAATTGAAACATTAATTGTATTAAACCTACATTGTCTATATTGCACGCTAAAATTCCATCGATAACTCTCTTTGTCCTATTACAAAGAATACACACGAAACAAAAATTTATGTTAGAATTTGGTAGTCCCCTAGTGATGTACACATAATACAGTCATACGCAGACGGAATTAATCTAAACATGTAAAAAGTACCTGGTCTGCTTGAAAACAACATCGCATGCAGTGGAGAACGAAGTCGCAATTTAAGAATAAAGAGCGACTTCAAAAATTCTTAGATATGACAATCATTTCATAGAATTTGCGACGTCGATCTACGTCTGGTCCCATATCGTATGGGACAATTATCTATGACCGACGTCGCACATTCAACCTGTGTTCATACGAAGACAAGATTATTGTCCACAGTCAGCCCTAATCTAAGCCTTTTTTATCACTCCTTCCAAACATTGCATTATCTAGAAAACACGAAAAATATACACTATATAACATGTTACACATTCATCATACTTTAGAAAAATATCCAATCTTTGATGAACGTAAATGGTAATAAATATGGGAAATGAACATGGAATGGATGTAAAACTATCTCAATTAATTTGAATTCGGAGATGCTCCATCATCGTATGCTTGTTGATGTTTTAGAGAAGCAAATTGAGTGAGATTTTTATTGGTTGTATACGTATGAAATTGGGTTTGTAGCAGGATTGATGGGAAATGTGTGTTGTTAATGAATGTTATTGAAATGAATAATTGATGGGGGATTTTTTGTTCAAATTTTTTGCTCAAATTTCCGGTTCCCGCTGGAAAATTCAATTCAGCCGACGTCGCAGAGGAGTTTCTTTTTGATTCGTTTTGTACGACAAATTCGCGACATCGAACATAAGGGTCACAATCAAATTTAGGAAAAGTGTGGTAAAATCATCCCTGTTAAGATTGCGACCTAAACGACGACTCGTTTATGCACAAATGGGAAAACTATTGTTCTGAAAATGTGAATAACAAATCGTTATCTCCAATTTTACATTTCAAGTTCTTCTACTCTGTTGGAGGGACCTAAGTGGAAAATTATAAATGTACACTGGCATTTCCAAACCCGATTACAATCGGCCCGATAAGAATTCACATTCGAAGTTCAACTTATACTTATTGAGGGTAACAAATAAAGTGGTTTTTATTCCGCACAAGTTATTCTGAAAGACGCCTCGTATACTTGTAAGTAATCTTCTACAATTTACTCTATGCCATGTACTATCGCTTTAAAAAAAAATTGGACGCAATTCTATATCTTTTTATTTCTTTGAAAACCAAGAATATGAAATTTCATGCAATTCTATGTGGTGGAAATTATCGTTCTCATTGCTTATGGTAAGGGTATTAATGGAATACTAACAAAAATGATGGACGATTACCCCGATATATCCATCCATGACTAAATTGGAACATTGTGGTCGTGGATTGGTGAATCGGTGAAGTGTATCTCCAATTTTACATTTCAAGTTCTCCCACTTTGTCGAAGGGATCTAAGCACAATATTAAAAATGGAATTCCTAAACCCGATTACGATCGACCCGGAAAACAAATTTGACATCCGAAGTTGAACTTATTCTTACCGAGGGTAATAAAGAATCTGGTCTTATTCCACATATACTTTGCACGAGTTTGTCTGAATGATGCCTTGTATCCTTATAAATAATCTTCTACAATTTACTCTATGCAATATACTATCGCTTTAAAAAAAATTATGGACATATTTTTATTATCTTTTTATTTCTTCGAAAACTAAGAATATGAAATTTCATGTGATTTTATGTGGTGGTTCCCATGGAATTGGACGTCAATAAAGTTCACCGATTGTGCTAAAATTGATTCCCATCAAACTGGACATCTATAAAGTTCATGGACATTTATAAACTTCAATTAGTAGTATGTAATATACTATTGACCGTTATTAAGGTCAATTATGTTTGTTTTGGTCAAACGAGGGCTAGGTTTCTATGCTAGTGGGCCGAAATGGTGAAGCCCACTTTAATTCGAACCGACGTCGATCATATGTCAGTCAGTTGTCACTTAACACTATGGTGTTGGTCAAACATAGGCCC
This sequence comes from Rubia tinctorum, assembly GCA_032355605.1. Taxonomy (NCBI): domain Eukaryota; kingdom Viridiplantae; phylum Streptophyta; class Magnoliopsida; order Gentianales; family Rubiaceae; genus Rubia; species Rubia tinctorum. Next base: position 3,487 of record JAULKM010076065.1, read on the forward strand.
GTTACTATGCCAGTGGGCTGAAATGGTGAGTCCCACAAATATATTAGGCGACTTCGCTCCAACGTCGGTTCCATGTTAGTTTGGTCGAATGATCTGCGACGTCACTTTATTCATGGAGGAATTCACAACGCTTCATAACGACTATATGTATGGAGCCCACCTCATACATCACTTTAAACGTTCAACTTTCCCTCAAATTTTGGCAATCCCTCAACCAATCTTTTCGAAGTATGCTTCCGAGATTCCCTAGAGTACTTCATTTTTGTATTCGCATCAAATTTGATATGTAGGTAGTTTATAAATGTGTTCTTTGTTTTTTTGTTGAAATTCCAATGGATGTTGGCTCTAGGTTGTAGGAATTTGGATTTTATGTTCTCACCTGTCAACCGGCCCTATTTTGTTGTTTATAACCTTTGCTTGTTCTGATTTTATGTTGTTGCTAATGTGCCTATTATGTTTAAATTCGATGTCACTGGTTCGTTGAACCTCCTTTGTTTGGAGTGATCATGTAGCGACATTGCTCATTTCTTTGTTCTGCTAACCTTACTTGAATACGACGTCGCATTGTTCTTGCATAACCAACCAATTTTGCCGACTGGTTAGCGACGTTGTGCATACATGTCGGCCAAGTCACTTATTCGTCCAACAGTAAAGTGTGACGCCTTGCCAACCAAATGAAATAATTGAGCTAATTTTTAATCTAATTTCAGGAACAATGTCCAACAGTGATGGTTCGAGTAGACGTGCCCCGATTGATGTGAGTGATTTCTTATTCGGATTTAAATTCCTTTTATTTTCTTATTCATATTTTAATTATATTATTATAAATTTCATTGACAAATGTTGATCCCTAGCGATTCGGATGAGGATCTTTGTCCTCATACCCCATTCAGAGATGTCATTCATAACTTTGTCCAAACTCTCACCAAGACGAACTTCAGGGATGTTCCGATTTTGGTAAGTCCTCTTTGTTACACATGTATTTCATTTTCAATTAACTTTTTCTATAAGTTACTTTCATATTTACTAAATGTGATTTTTTGTTTATAAGTTAGTATTTCCCATACCAGATTTCGGAGCTCCTACCACAGTACAAGTTGCCCAATGTGCTGCGATGCAAGGGAAGAGAGTATGACATGCACTACTCGGGGAGCAGGAAGTTCAAGACCTTGATCCCGAAGGGGTCAGTTGGTTTCTTGATGAATAGGAACTCCAAATTGGGGACATGCTATATTTCGAGGTGGTAAATGGTGTTGGGCCCATAGTTTTTCATGTCACCATTCTTCCACGCAAATTTTAGTTTTCCAGTACTTTTCAACAATTGTTTCAAACTAATTTATTCGAATTCAGAATAAGATTTATTTAAATGCATTTAAGGTTCAATCTATAATCTTTTCAATTAAATTTTATTTCAATGTTTTTGAATCCTTCATATTTAACTCCCTCTCCACCCCTATTATCTGTAGTGTAGGCACTGATCTTCACCCCATCATAAGCCATCATCCTATTACCCAAATGTGAGTCTCTGTAATTATCTTCAAGCTATTTCATAATCTCCATCTTCACTTTGTTTGAGCCACAAACAACACGATTGTCATAAATGCCGACTAATCTTTCCAACTGTAAAAAAAAGCAGCAAGGAATAGATATAGGGGACCAGTCCGGTTCCTTCCACCAGTAGTAGGGAGAGGGAGTTCAAGGTCACTTTGATACTATCAAATATTTGCTCCGACAAAAAATTATTAACAAATTAGAAATAGAGATATACTAGTTTGTAGGCTGAAAAATACTAGGCCCATTTGCACGTTCGACGTCGGTCATAGGTTGCCTCCTTCTCATCGTTACTGACATACGTGCAACGTCGCACTATGCGAGGTGGACAACACAAGGATCCAAAACGACGTCGCACGAAAACGACTTAAAATATGAGGTCCCTAACATTCATTTCAAGCTATTGTTCACAAGTTTCTTGCGAATTCCAACAGTCTCCCACACCTATGCTCTACTCCCATCTCAAAGGTATAGTTTTTCAACACTTCTAACACATACTTTTCAATACTTGTTGCTTTACATTGTCCGATCTATAGTCTGTGAATGTGTTGTGTATTTTGGTTCTCTAGTTTTTTTTCACGTCTATTAGATTGTGAAGTTTCCTAACATGTATACCTAGGTACCATGTTTTGATATGGTTTTGGACGTTTTTAGTACTTATCTGTTTTAACAACCTCAATTTTTTTGGGTTTGTTTGTTTTTTCCATAGCTACCTCAGATATATGCGAGGTTGGCAACATTTCAATCAAATATCAGTCTATGCGACCCTTATGTGACGTCGTATATTCAAGTGCCACGGAATATACATGAGACGTCGCACATAGTTCAGTTGGGGCATCGGTGTTACCGATGAATTAACGATGTCACGTGCAAGCATTTCAGTTTACATTACATTTTTAAATGTGACCTCGTTCATGCGTCTGCGGTGTAGTCAACATTTAGCAACATCGCGGGTACACGTCGACTAATTCACTGATAAGGACCAATATGTATCTGCGACGTAAGGGCAACATCGCACCCTGCATTTCTATGCTCGGTATGCCCTTAACATACCCTTAATATTTTATTGTGTTATCCAGGACAAATGAAAGGTTAAGGATTCTCAAGCCACCCCACTTTCCAGGTCTTTTACCATTTTACATAGATTTTTACTAGTAAAGTTTTCACAGTTTACCAAAATTAACATTTCTTTATTGTCAAGCAGTTCTCCGCTCAACAGAGCAATCCATAGCCTTTTGTGTTCGACCTTGAACATCACGCAATGGCCGCTTATAGCCCACAATTCCACTGCACCTTGAAGCAGCAGAATTTTGGCAAAAACCCAACTTTGGTAAGGCATTTTCAATTAATATTAACTGCTCTTCATTACACACACATATATTTCTAATCAATATTATTTTTTGTGATTTTGTACATCCCTCGGGAGATTGTACCAATCCTCCCAACTGAGAACCCCCGTTGTTATAAGGTGCTACGAGACAGAGTGGCGTATGAACTACTCAGAGGATGGGAAGATCAAGGTCCTGTCCCCAAAGGGTTTTGGGGAGTTCCTTTCTGGGAACCACCTACGCATTGGGAACACCCTGTTCTTCGAGGTGATACAAGCTTGGAGGTCAATCATCTTCAAGATCATCATACTCTGAACTGATTGAGTTTGTTGTAATTTTCGTTATGTTGAAACTATGAGACAATTCTTAATCTAATTTAAGTACTATTTGTAAGCATATATTCTTGACTATTCTAATAATTTAAGTACTTTAATTAAACATTATATATTTGACGGTTGTAGTTTTCCCCTTTATCCCAGCATTTAAATATCACATCTTCATTTACCAAAGTCCATTTGTTTCTATTTTATCCTATCTTTTATATATTAGCGACGTCGGTATTTAGTCGCATAACATGTCGATTGGAACGACGCCTAACCCAATTTTCACATGTCCTGCTGAAACAATATATGCGACTTCGCACGCCATTCGGTAACATTATTTACTCCATTTTTATCTATTAACTCGGTTAATAAAATAACTGAGGTAAGAATATATTATTTACCTCGATTTTTTAACCGAGGTAAAATATTTTATTTACTTCGAAAAAAATCAGAGGTAAAAGAACATTTTACCTAAGTTATTTGACCTAAGCTAAAAAAATTGAGATTAAAAGGGTGAAGTAATAGGTCCACTTTCTTGTAGTGATACCAACCCATATGGGTAAAGCCACAAATTTCTACTCATATGGGTAAACCTGCATTCAACCTGCCCAATCCATATTTTTCACTTACTCATTTGAACCATTACCCATTTAACTCATTACCCATTTTACTCATACCCAACCGAGTTCAAAAATAAAAAATACGCTTGACCCGCAGGTTGCGAGTCCATTTTTCCGCCCTTAGTTATAAAGTGAGATTTTATTAAGTTCGATGCCTTTACTTGACTGATTTTTATACCCCTGAACATTATGAATTTTATAGAATAGACAATTTCCAATTTCATATAACATTCCTCTTTTACACAACACTGAATATTGCATAAAATATTATTTGATACAGGAAGATAATTAATATATTATAGCTCCATTGGAGGCTGATCATGGCTTGGTATGGGCCGTGTGGGCTTTGAGTTCGGCAGCCGTTGCAACTCGGCCGTTCATACAGTGGCACACGCAGCTTGAGGCTCTTTTACAGCCCATGCGACCGTAGCCTCCCCCGCGGAGAATTCCGGTACCGTAACCGCTACGAATACCACCGAGACCACCTAAACCACCGTAGGTGCTTCCGATCGGTGCATAAGCACCACCATATGATCCTTCAAAAAGAAAAAAATTAACAAAATACATTAAATACGTTGAAATGTACTCTCTAATTTCTAAGTCTTTTTTAAATTTCTCGTTTTGACTGTCCTGAATAATCGAAATCAGTAAACTTGTTAAATGTATAAGCAATAATAATATCGTAAACATAATTTTTTAAAATATTAACTTTTTATGCGTTATTATTATCGGGGGCGGTTCTACTAGGGGTTGGAGGAGGTTTCAACCCTTGGCAGGGTGAAAATTAGTGGGAGTAGTTTTGTAAAAAAAAATCTACCAGCCCCCGCCGTATATATTTTTTACCTCTACCCCTGATTATTATATGCGATTAAAAATATTAACAGTCAAGCATACGTTTTGAAAATCGTGAAAAAATCTGTGCAGTTTTAGTATGTAGCGGTGCAAATATTATATGAGTAATTACCTCCACGGAGAAAGATGCGTTTCTGTTCCTCCAAAGGATCTGCAAAGGCGGGAGAGATAACAAGGGCGAAGAGAACAAGCGCGGCCAAAAGCTGAAACGAAGAAGAAGAAGAACGGAATGCCATGGCTCAAATTCTCAAAAACTAAATGACTTGTATTTGTAATTTTTTTTATGGATTTAATTTATGTATGAAGCAATAGCTCAGTGCATGTATTTATAGTTGGATGAAAAGCACCTAATCACCTGCCACTCGTGAAATTAGCTCGCTTGTTTAATTTTAATCTGGTTTCCTCAGACGTAACTTTCTATTTGGTATCAGTTAATTTTAAGGCTGTTTTACTGGTTCATTATTGACTGTAATTATGTTTTTTTATGGAATAATTCACATGTCCTCACTTGGCCCTACACATATGGCGAGGGATGGATTCGGAATTTTTAGAGAAGGGTGACACTATTTAATTAAGTGTGAATTTTTTAATTAAAGAAATAAAATTCAAAATATTTTAAATTTATTTTTTAAATAATGTGCGGCCTCTATTTCATTTCAAGTTGCAATTTAACTATTCATTTGGTCAAAACTTTCAAACTTTATCCTGAAATTGAATTGGTATATAAGTATAAATATTATTGTGTGATATGTTATATATTTTTAAAATATCAACTTTTTACAAGTGTTAATTATCCTTAATGAAAGATATTAATGATTAATTTTTTTTACTTTAACTAGTGAAAGTTAAAGTATGTAATTTAAAATGGGACGAATGGAGTATATTTGAGTCACTCGAATAATAGTTTTATATTAAAATCAGACAATACTGTATTTGTAGTGGCATAAATATCACCAAATCACTGGCCACATGTTGATTTTTATCTGATTTTCCAGACGCATCTTCCTATTTGGAAATAGTTAATTTTTGGAAGAGCTATTTATTTATTATTTCTTAAGAACTCATGTGATATCGTCTCACCATAATTTATGATGAGACAAAATATTAAGTAAAGTTTTAAAAATTAATGAAAATGTCATGTCATTTCTCACTTAAATCCTATATCTCACTGTAGGATTAGATGAAATTGTCTCAACCAAATCTTCCTACTAATTAGAATTATGTAGTTTTTTTTTCTATATCAAACGGATATGGAAACAATAAATTGATGGAGCAAATTAATATTTTCACTCATGAATTATTCACACGTCCTCACTAAACAATAATGACCCAGCTAGCCAGCTCCATTGATGTCAATTTGTCAAAGACCTCATGCAAATTATTAGAGTAAGTGGCGGAATCAGAATCTCATGCTAGTGGGGGTGAGAAGGAGTAATGGTGGCTGAAGGCGCGGCGGCGGAAGGCGGAAGGCGCGGATGAAACGGTGGTTGTTGAGCGCGGATGTGATGCTGTGAGAATGTGAGCATTGGAGTCTGGAGCTGACAATAACATTGGCTAATAAATTTAGGATTGATATTTTGGGCTGGGCTGATTTGGTTCAGCCCAAATGCCCTTATTTTTTTGCCCATCAGCCTACTAAAACAAAGTCGTTTTACTAAGGGCAAAACGACATCGTTTTGTTAAGTTAGGCAAAAAGCCCACGGAATACTAAAACGACGTCGTTTTACTAAGGGCAAAACGACATCATTTTGTTTAGTTAGGCAAAAAAAAAGGAAGCCAGCGTATTCTCCGGCTATTCGCCGCCGACTCTGCAATTTTCTCAAAAGGGGGGTGGGAAGCCATGGATTTTGGTGGTGCCAAGACTTAAATTCCGGGCCACCGGATCCTAGGGGAGGCGCCAGCACCCTCTCGCCCCCCTGGTTTTGCCCCTAACTAGAGTAGTGACTAATGAGTCAAAAAAAGATTCGGGTTTTAAAAGTAGGTATGAAACCATCTTCATCTTAGCACAAACTGTTTACTAGTTAATTTTTTTATTTCAATTGTAAAGATTTTAACATTAATATTTTTATTTATGTATATATAAAATTATTAAAATTTAGTAATTCCTCTGTTTTTTAGGTTAGACACATTTTTCGTTTTTGAAGGTTTTATAAAATTGTCACATTTCTTTTTATAGCAAAATTGTTATCATTCTAATCCACTCATTAAATATTTTACACTCTTCATCTAATTCTCTCCATAGAAGTGTGGATGGATCGATTGTGTGTTTGTTCAATCTGATGCTTATTGTTGTGTGGTCGGTGGGAGGTGGAACACTACCTCGAGTTCATGAATCATGTTTGGTGATTTTGGATCGGTGTTACTAGACAGCTACACGACAGAGACTACTCATCTTCGTATATACCTTTCATATTGTCATTTAGGCATTTGATTAGAATTGTAATACCGTATTTAGTTAGCGCTTTCGTAGACTCTTCTTATTACCACTCAAGTCATTGACTAAAAATGTAATATCCAATTAGTGCCTTTGTGTCGGTGAGATTTTCTCATCGCTTGATGTAAAGATCACTCGAATGAAGGCCATTTGGCCAATTTGGTCAATATACGAGTTAGATTCCCAAAAGAAAAAAAATTCCACATATTTCAACTTGCAATACAAATAACACCTAAACTATGGTGCCAAACATATTGAAACAGAGGGTGTAATTGAAAACACATGTTTTGACTAATGTAAAAATATTTCACATGATAATGTTTTTACATACATTTCATAGAATTTTATGTTCGAAATTAGCTGTGTTTGACTCCAAAAAATCAACTAAGTGGTAGTTAATGGAGTGTAGGGAGTACATTATACAGGGCAAGCGACTTATGTGGTCCCTAAACCATTGTCAACGTTCACCTTTAACCCTCTATTTTATTTTTGAATACTCTTGACTCTGAACTAACAGAAGTGTTAAGTCGTGTCACTCCCGTCTAGTCAAATCGGTAAATTTGACTTTTGTTGACATTTGAGGGGCTAAAATGTCTTTTCCTATTGAACCTTAGAATTCTTTACAGTTCATAAGAATGTCTTCGCGAGCCGTGCGTGATAAATCTCAACTCGGATTTCGTCGTTGTCGACGACATTTGTACAGCGCAAGAAGACATCTCAACTCAGATCTAGCACGGCTCGAGAAGAAATGCTAAATAAAAGTTTGTTTTAGATTTACTAATCGTTAGACGGGATAATTTTATATAACTGATGTTATTGATAGGGTGGTTTGATGTTTGTATTTATTGGAGATATATGTCAATATAACCCCACTTACTTGAGTAAGTGCCAATTTAACTCTTAGATAATTTTTAGTACAAAAAAACCTAACTAGTTGATGAAGTGCCAATACAATCCTAAGACACCATTTTCGGCATTGACCGAAATTGATCGCACAGAAAATGAATAAAATGTCATTTAACCTAAAACATATAAGTATTTGGACAATTTTGCCCACATGCCCATCACCGCCCGTCTCCCGGCCACCACCACCACCACCACCACCCTCGTTACCACCACCCTTCTAGCCCTGCCACCACCTCTACCCTTAACCCTGCCACCACCAC
>JAULKM010076086.1:0-11760 GCA_032355605.1 Rubia tinctorum
ACTTTTTGGTGTTTGGTAAACTGCTAAAAAGCAGCTTATTTTGAAAGCAGAAGCTATTTTTTGGGGAAAAGCAGAAGCTGATCTCCCCCTGCTTTCAAAATAAGTCAGCTTTGCTTATAAGCACACCTCTACCAAACAGACCCTTAGTCCTATGAATATTGTTCTTGTGATTACTAGGATTTCCTTGAGATGCGAATGAATGGGCCACAGTTGACTTCATTGCGGGTGAAGGTGAACAACACAGCATTAATGAGCGTATTAAGCTTCCAAATTCTTAAATTAGGCGTGGTGATCATTATTTTGAACGGTTTTCAAATATTTGTTGTGATTTTTATTCTTGGATTTGTTTTGGATGTAATTCTCAAATTGAAAATAAAATAAAATAAAATATACTCCCCCATCTCAGCGGATTCCGCAGAGAGAGAAGGGGAGTGTTTTAATTTTTGATGCGTAAAAAGTTAAAGTTACCCCTGCCTTTTTCCTTCACCACCTGGTCTTCTTCTTCCCCAGATCCGCCTCCTCCTCTGTCTCTCCCCTGCCTCACCTCTCCTCCGCCTCACCTCACTCGAGCATCTCCGCCTCACCACTCCCAACGTTTATCAATGTCCCCATCTCACCTAGATTCCACGCCTTCTCTAGCTCACCCGTCCTCCTCTTCCGGCACGCCCTTCCTCCGCCTCTCCCTCGCCTCACCTCTCCTCCGCATCGCCTCGAGCTCGACGCCCAATTCCCACACAAACAACTACCCTCCTCTGCCAGGGTCAAATGGTCATAACTCGATACTCAAATCATATTTTTGATCGATTTGTTTTTGAAAATTTCTTACATTTTCATTCTCTACAATATAGTACCTTCTGTGTTTGCTAATTAGAAACTTTATATATCCCAAAATTTAACCTATCAAATGAAAATGGAGATTTGAATGGTCATAACTCGGTGCTTAGATAATATTTTGGACGGATTCATTTTTGAAAAGTTCTTACATTTTCATTTTCTACAATATGGTAACTTTCGTGTTGGCTAATTACTAACTTCATATATCCCTAAAATTTAACCCATCAAATGAAAACGAAGATTCAAATGGTCATACCTTGGTGCTCATATTATATTTTGGACCGATTCCTCTTTGAAAAGTTCTTAGATTTTCATAACTACAATATGGTATATTCTGTGTTTGCTAATTAGTAACTTTATATATCCCTGAAATTTAACCCATCAAATGAAAATGAAGATTCGAATGTCATAACTCGGTGCTCAGGTCATATTTTGGATCGATTCTTTTTTGAAAAGTTCTTACATTTTCATTCTCTACAATATGGTACCTTCCGTGTTTACTAATTAGTAATTTCATATATCCCAAAATTTAACTAATCAAATGAAAATGAAAATTCGAATGGTCATAACTCGGCGTTCAAATTATATTTTGAACCGATTCCTTTTTGAAAAGTTTTTATATTTAATGTTATGGAATATGGTACATTCCGTGTTTGCTAACTAGTAATTCATAAATCCCCTGAATTTAATCCAAAAATGAAAATGAAAATTCGAATGATCATAACTTAGTGATCAAATCATATTTTGGACCCATTTTTTTAAAAAAAGTTCTTATATTTTCATGCTCTACAATATGGTATCTTCCGTATTTGCTAATTAGTAATTTTATATATCATCGAAATTTAACCAATCAAATGAAAATAAAGATTCGAATGATCATAACTCTGTGCACAAATAATATTTTGGACCGATTCATTTTTGAAAAGTTCTTATATTTTCATGCTCTACAGTCGGGTACCTTTCGTATTTGATAATTTGTAAGTTTATATATCCCTAGAATTTAACCCATCAAATGAAAATAAAAATTTGAATGGTCGTAACTCTATGTTCAGATCATATTTGGACTGATTATTTTTTGAAATTTCTTATATTTTCATGCTCTACAATATGGTATCTTCCATGTTTGCTAAATAGTAACTTCATATATCTCCGAAATTTAACTCATCAAATGAAAATGAAAATTTGAATGGTTATAACTCGGTGTTCAGATAATATTTTGGACCGATTCCTTTTGAAAAATTTCTTATATTTTCATCCTCTTCAATATGGTACCTTCTGTGTTTGCTATTTAGTAACTTCATATATTCCCAAAATTTAACTAATAAAATGAAAATGAAGATTTGAATGGTCATAACTCGGTCTTCATATCATATTTTTTATCGATTTCTTTTTGAAAATTTCTTATTTTTTCATTTTATAGAATCTGGTACCTTCCATATTTCTAATTAGTAATTTCATTTATCCCCGGAATTTAACCCAACAAATGAAAATGAAGATTCAAATGGTCATAACTCGGTGCTCAAATCATATTTTGGACCGATTTCTTTTTGAAAAGTTCTTATATTTTCATGATCAACAATATGGTATCTTCCATGTTTGCTAATTAGTAACTTCATATATCCCAAAATTTAATCCATCAATTGAAAATGAAGATTCGAGTGGTTATAACTCTGTGCCCATATCATATTTTGGACCTATTTCTTTTTGAAAAGTTCTTATATTTTCATGATCTACAATATAGTAACTTCCATGTTTGTTAATTAGTAACTTCATATATCTCCGAAATTTAACCATCAAATGAGAATGAAGATTCGAATGGTCATAACTCGGTGTTTAGATAATATTTTGAATCGATTCCTTTTTGAAAAATTCTTATATTTTTATATTCTACAATATGGTACCTTCCGCGTTTGCTACTTTATAACTTCATATATCCCTGAAATTTAACTCATCAAAAGAAAATAAAGATTTGAATAGTCATACCTTGGTGCTCAGAAAATAATTTAGACCGCTTAATTTTCGAAAAGTTCTTATATTTTCATTGTCTACGATATGGTATCTTCCCTGTTTGCTAATTAGAAACTTCATATATCACCGAAATTTAACCAATCAAATGAAAATGAATATTCGAGTGGTCATAACTCGGTGCTCAGATTATATTTTAGACCGATTCCTTTTTAAAAAGTTCTTATATTTTTCATTCTAAAAAATATGACACCTTCCATGTTTGTTAATTAGTAACTTCATATATCTCCGAAATTTAACCCATCAAATGAAAATAAAGATTCGAATTGTCACAATTCTGTGCTCAGATAATATTTTGGACCAATTCCTTTTTGAAAAATTCTTATATTTTCATGCTCTACAATATGGTATCTTCTGTGTTTGCTAATTAGTAACTTCATATATTCCCGAAATTTAATCCATCAAATGAAAATAAAGATTCGAATGGTCATAACTTTGTGCACATGTCATATTTTGGATCAATTCATTTTTTAAAAGTTCTTATATTTTCATGCTCTACAATATGGTATCTTCCGTGTTTGCTAATTAGTAACTTTATATATTCTCAAAATTTAACCAATCAAATGAAAATGAAGATTCGAATGGTCATAACATGGTGCTCAGATCATATTTTGGACCAATTCATTTTTGAAAAGTTCTTATATTTTCAACTCTAAAATATGGCATCTTCCGTGTTTTATAATTAGTGACTTCATATATCTTAATGTTTAATCCATCAAATGAAAATGAAGATTCGAATGATCATAACTTGGTGTTTAAATCATATTTTGGACCGATTCCTTTTTGGAAAGTTCTTATATTTTCATTCTCTACAATATGGTATCTCCAATGTTTCCTAATTAGTAACTTCATATATCCCCGAAATTTAATACATAAAATGAAAATGAAGATTCGAAAGGTCATAACATGGTATTTAAATCATATTTTGGACCGATTACTTTTCGGAAAGTTCTTATATTTTCAAGCTCTACAATATGGTATCTTCCGTGTTTTCTAATTAGTAAGTTCATATATCTCGAAATTTAATCCATCAAATGAAAATGACTATTTGAATGGTAATAATTTGGGGCTCAAATCCTATTTTGGACATATTCCTTTTTGGAAAGTTCTTACATTTTCATATTTTACAATATGACATCTTCCGTATTTGCTAATTAGTAACTTCAAATATCCCCAAAATTTAACACAACAAATGAAAATGAAATTTCGAACGGTCATAACATGGTGCTCAAATCATATCTTGGACCGATTCCTTTTTGGAATGTTCTTATACTTTCAAGCTCTACAATATAGTATCTTTCATGTGTGCTAATTAGTAACTTAATATATCCCCGAAATTTAACCTATCAAATGAAAACGAAGATTCAAATGGTTATAACTCGGCGTTCAGATCGAATTTTGGACCGATTTCTTTTTGGAAAGTTCTTATATTTTCAAGCTCTACAATATGGCATATTCCGTGTTTGCTAATTAGTAACTTCATATATCCTCGAAATTTAACCCATCAAATGAAAATGAAGATACGAATGGTCATAATCGGTGTTCAAATCGTATTTTGGACCGATTCCTTTTTGGAAAGTTCTTATACTTTCAAACTCTACAATATGGTATCTTCCGTGTTTGTTTATTAGTAGCTTTATATATCCCCGAAATTTAACCTATCAAATGAAAATGAAAATTTGAATGGTGATAACTTTGTGCTCAGATCATATTTTGGATAGATTCCTTTTTGAAAAGTTCTTATATTTTCATTCTTTACAATATGGTACCTTCCGTGTTTGCTAGTTAATAATTTCATATATCATCAAAATTTAACCCATCAAATGAAAATAATCATATTTTGGACCCATTCCTTTTTGAAAAGTTCTTATATTTTCATGCACTACAATTGATAGTTAGGAAATTCATATATCCAAAATTTTAACCTATCAAACAAAAATAAATATTCAAATGGTCATAACTCTTTGCTCAGATAATATTTTGGACCGATTGCTTTTCGAAAAGTTCTGATATTTTCATACTCTACGACACGATACCTTCCACGTTTGACAATTAGTAACTTCATGTATGCCCGAAATTTAACCCATCAAATGAAAATGAACATTTGAATGGTTATAATTCGGTGCTTAGATCATATTTTGGAAAGATTCTTTTTTTGATATTTTTATTTTTCTACAACAGGGTACCTTCCGTGTTTGCAAATTATTAACTTTATATATTCCCAAAATTTAACCTATCAAATGAAAATGAAGATTTGAATGGTTATAACTTGGTGGTCAGATAATATTTCGGACCAATTTCTTTTTGAAAATTTCTTATATTTTCATGCTCTACAATATGGTATCTTCCGTGTTTGCTAATTAATAACTTCATATATCCCCGAAATTTAACCCATCAAATGAATATGAAGATTCAAAAAGTCATATCTCGGTGTTTAGATAATATTTTGGTCTGATTCCTTTTTGAAAAGTTCTTATATTTCAATGTTCTACAATATGGCACCTTCCGTGTTTGCTAATTAGTAACTTCATATATGATTTAACCCATCAGATGAAAATAAATATTCGAATGGTTATAACTTGGTGCTCAAATAATATTTTGGACCGATTCCTTTTTGAAAATTTCTTATATTTTCATGCTCTACAATATGGTATCTTCCGTGTTTGCTAATTAGTAACTTTATATATTCCCAAAATTTAACCCATCAAATAAATATGAAGATTCGAATGGTAATAACTCGATGTTTAGATTATATTTTGTCCGATTCCTTTTTGAAAAATTCTCATATTATAATGTTCTACAATATGGTACCTTTAGTGTTTGCTAATTGGTAACTTCATATATGTCCGATATTAACTCATCAAATGAAAATGAAGATTCGAATGGTCATAACTTGGTGTTCAGTTCATATTTTGGACTGATATCTATTTGAAAAGTTCTTATATTTTCATGTTCTATAATATGGTACTTTCAGTGTTTATTAATTAGTAACTTCATATATGCCTGAAATTTAACTTATCAAATGAAAATGAACTTCCGATTGGTCATAACTCGGTGCTCAGATAATATTTTGGACTGATTCCTTTTTGAAAAGCTCTTATATTCTCATTCTTTACAATATGGCACCTTCCGTGTTTTCGAATTAGTAACTTCATATATACCCAAAAATTAACCCATCAAATGAAAAGAAAGATTCGAATGGTTATAACTTGGTGCTCAGGTAATATTTTGGACCGATTCCTTTTTGAAAATTTCTTATATTTTCATTCTCTACAATATGGTATCTTCTGTGTTTGCTAAGTAGTAACTTCACATATCCCCAAAATTTAACCCATCAACTGAATATGAAGATTTGAGTGGTCATAACTCAGTGCTCAGATCATAGTTTGGACCAATTGCTTTTTGAAAAGTTTTTATATTTTCATTCTCTACCGTATGGTACCTTTTGTGTTTGCTAATTAGTAACTTCATATATCCCCGGAATTTAACTCATCAAATGAAAATGAATGCTTGAATGGTCATAACTAGGTGCTCAGATCATATTTTGGACCGATTCATTTTTGAAAAATTCTTATATTTTCATGCTCTAAGATAGGGTACCTCCCGTGGTTTCTAATTAGTAACTTCATATATCCCCAAAATTTAATCCATAAAATTAAAATGAAGATTCGAATGATCATAACTTAGAGATCAGTTCATATTTTGGACCGATTCCTTTTTGAAAAAGTTATTATATTTTCATGTTCTACAATAGGGTACCTTCCATGTTTGCTAATTAGTAACTTCATATATCCCAAAAAATTAACCTATGAAATGAAAATGAAGCTTCAAATAGTCAGAACCTGATGCTCAAATCATATTTTAGACCGATTCCTTTTTGAAAATTTATTATATTTTCATGCTCTACAATAGGGTACCTTCCGTATTTGTTAATTAGTAACTTCATATATCCCCGAATATTAACCCATGAAATGAAAATGAAAATTTGAGTAGTCATAACTCGATGCTCAGATCTTATTTGGGACCGATTTCTTTTTGAAAAGTTCTTATATTTTTATTCTCTAAGATATGGTACCTTTCGTGTTTTCTAATTAGTAACTTCATATATCTCTAAAAATTAACCAATCAAATGAAAATTAAGATTCGATTGGTCATTTTTTTAAGGAATTGGTATTTGTTCTCTCTCATCTACTGTGGGTGAATCCACCTTGAACTATTTGTTTTCGGCGCTGATTTTTTCTTCTTTAACCTGTTGTGTTCTGAACATCGCCCATGGGTGGGACGGAGAGGAAGATTTGGAGAAGAAAACAGTGGTCAGGTTGAGTAAACGGGATGCAGAGGAGAAAATTGAGTCGGAGAAGGATCGTGAAAGGCTTAAGGAGGAATTAAAGGGGATCTCGAGTGGTGGAAAAGGTACAAGCAAGGACAATAAAAAACCGGCGGAAGTAAAAGAAGGATTAACAAAGCAAGCAGAGGAGGATGTGAAATTCACTGGGCTGACATTGCCAGGGAAGAGCAAACAAGCATATGAGGGTGAAAGATCTAGAGTAAAAGATGGTAAAAGACTCTCATGGGGTGAACGAGTAGAAATTGGGGAAGAACTGAAATGGAATACCCTATTTAACAGGGATGAATCAGAGATCGAGTTCTATGAACCGATTGAAGTTGAAGGACTGAAGACGGGAGAAATAACCCTGGAAGAGGTAGAGGAGAGCTCGCAGCAGTGGAATACGTCAGTCATATGCAGAATCTTGGGCGCAAATCATCCGTTCAAGGTAATTGCAAGATTTTTCTTTAGAATTTGGGGAAAGAAAATTATAAAAGTATGGGTGCTGGGTAGGAGCGTGTACATGGTAAAACTGATGAGTTTGGATGTTAAGAATGATGATATTGTAGAGGCTAGTACTGTATTTTCTGATGGGAAACCTATAATAGTTAAACCATGGTCTGCTGATTTTGACTTCTCTAAACCAAATAAGATACTAGTTTGGATCTAATTACCTAATCTCCCCACAACATATCCGTAGCCAAAGTTGATCTGTAAGATCATAAGCCCTATTGATATACCAATTTGTCTAGACAAAGCTACATAGCAAAAAGAGAGATTGGAATATGCAAGAATTATGGTGGAAATGGAAATAAGGGAGATATACCTGAAAAAGTGTTGTATCTGAATGAACATAGAGTCATTATGCAATATAAGGCCATTTATGAATGGAAGCCAGTGAAATTTATGGAATGCAACCAGCTAGGCCACTCCAAAAGAGAATGTAGAGGAAAGATAGAAATGGAAGTGGAAATAGCAAAAAGAAACTGGAACATATACATACCAGTAAAGTAGAAAATGGAGGGAAAGGAACCTGAAATTGAAGGAAAAAACTGTGATACAACTAATCATAGTGGAGTAGCTGCAGTAGTAAGGCTAGAAATTGAGAAGAAATGTGGCATCAGGGAGAGAATTTTGAAGGATAAACTCCAGATGGAAAGTAATCGGTTGATATGGAGTGTAAGGGGTTTAAATAAGTCTAGTAAGCACAACATAATCAAGAAGGTATGTTTGCAGAACAATATTGGTTTGCTGGGATTACTTGAGACAAAAATAGAAAAAGAAAAAGAGGTTTGGACGAGCATAGGGTTAAACCGGGAGTATGGAACAAATGTGGATGTAGCTCTTGGTGGAAGAATCTGGGTGATGTGGAGAACCAAATTTTTTGAGGTAAAAACATTGAGTAGGAAAGAACAGTGGATGGATCATAAGGTACTGATTAAAGCCTCAAAGATAAGCTGTTTTTGGACTATAGTGTATGGTTTTAATGCTGGACAGAAAAGAGAACCATTGTGGCAATTCCTAAAAAGTTGTGATGGAAGGATCAAGCCATGGTTGATTGTAGGAGACTAAAATTCTCCATTGGAATTCAGTGACACAATTGGAGGTCTTCCAGTAGAGGAAAAGGAGAAAGAATATTTTCAAGACACGGTGGAAGCTTTAGAACTGAAGGAAATCAAAATTATTGGGAGTGTGTATACATGGAGTAATAGGGGAGTAGGATCTGAAAGAGTTGTAAGCAGATTGGATAGGGGAATGGCGAACCAGCCACGGAGTAGAGAACTAGAGAAAACAATTTGTGAATTAAAATGTGAAGCAATGTCCGACCGTCTGCCCCTTATAATCAGGTTTGATATAGGAAGTAAAAAGCCCAGAAGACCCTTCAAATACTTTAATATATGTTCCATGTCTCCCTTATTTGAGAGTATAGTAAAGCAAGTGTGGAATAGCGTGAAAGTGACTCTCTCAGTGATCTAGATGTTGTGTTAAATGCTTTTCATATACCTCTTGTAAGTCGAAACAAGAGAGAATTTGAAGCTATTGGGGAAAAGGTGGAGCTGAAATCAAGAGAATGGAAGTCAGTACGTGATGACCTAAATGAAGATCCTCTATCCCTGGAAAAATAGCAAATGGAGAGTAAACCCAGAAAAGAACTAGAAACAGTGAAAGAGGCAGAATACAGATTTCTGCAGTAGAAATCAAAGTTACAATGGCTTTGTGATGGGGATAGACCATCCAAGTTGTTTTATGAGGCCATGAAGACAAGACAAAGGAAGAACAGTATTATCACCCTTAAAGTCAGAGATGAAGTGTTGTCAGATCAAGGAAATTGAGACAAAATTAGTGAGACATTTTAAGCATCAATTGCAGAGAAAAACCATAACAAGGAAGCTTGAAAGAAGTATTGTTGATTATGGTGGAAAATTGAGTTTAAGCCAGCAAGCAAAGATGATAAAGCCAGTGTGTGATGAGGAGATTAAGCAAGCTTTAAAGGGGATACATTCATCAAAGAGTGTAGGGAAAGATGGATTTACCAGCTAGTTATTTAAAGACATATGGAACATAGGAGGAAAGGATCTGATTAAATCAGTAACAAGATTTTTTGAAGGGGAGAAAATTCCAGGTGAGTTCTGTAGTACAATTATTGCTTTGATACCTAAAATTGTTGTGCCACGGGTATGTACTGACTACCGACCAATAGCATGCTGCTCCACTGTTTATAAGCTGATTACTTAAATTATATGTGCTAGGTTGAGAATAGTGATGCTTGATATAATAAGCACAAACCAAAGTGATTTTATAAAAGGTAGACATATTTCTCATAATCTTCTATTAGCACAGGAATTGCTCCACAGATATAAAAATGAAAATATGAGGCCTAGTTGTGTGATGCAATTAGACATAAGGCTTTTGATAACATAGACTAGGATTTTTTGAATGACTGGATGAATGCTTTAAACTTTCCTACTAGAATGACTGAATGGATTCTGAGGTGTATAAGAGGTTCATCTTACTGCTTGTCACTAAATGGCTGTTATACAGAAAGTAATGTTGCTATGAAATGGGTCAAACAAGGGGACCCTATGTCCCCTTTTCTGTTTGTAATATGTATGGAATACATGACCAGGATGCTAAACAGGGCTTTGGAGAAGAAATTGATTGACTATCATCAGAGATGTGGAAGGGCTGATGTTCACTCTCTATTGTTTGCAGATGATTTGTTGATATTTTGTGCTACTAACAAAAAATTACTGGAGAATGTACATGCCATACTTGAAGACTTCAAGAAGTTAACTGGTTTGGGGATTAATAAAACCAAATCGAAAGTTGTGTTTTCAAGAATGAATGAAGAAGAGCAGGCTGAGCTAGCTTTTATTTTACAAGTGGAGAAAGGAAAGTTCCCTATCAAATATTTAGGGCTTCCTTTTTCCCAATAAAATGGGACAAGACAGACTGTGAGGGGTTAATTGAGAAAGTCAAGAGTAGAAGCAAGGTTTGGGGCTAAAAAAATATCTCATATGCAGGTAAACTGCAATTGATCAATTCTATTTTGATGAGTATCACAGGGTTTTGGGGAAATATAATGAAGGTCGCAGAGAGTGTGCACAACAGAATTGTGAACACCTGCACCTATTTTTTGTGGGGAAGGGAGGAAGAAGAAAGAGGATTCAATGCAGCTTCCTGGAGTGCAAGATGTAGGGGAAATAAGCAAAGGAGTATGGGGGTCAGAGATCCTTCTACATGGAATATGGTTGCCATGTGTCAATATATGTGGGATATAGAGAAGAAGAAAGACATTTTGTGGATAAAGTGGTTAAATGAGTATTATCTGAAGGGGAAAAGCTTCCAGGACTGCAAATTTAATGACTCATAAAGCTGGGTATGGAAGGTGCTACTTAGCCTCAGAAATAGAATGTTTAAAGAATTGTGGAGATGTACATATCAGAAAGGAAAGCTTAAAATCAGTGATGTGTACAACTTGATGAAAGGGGAGTGCACTCTGAAGGAAAATGCACTGATCATATGGCATAAAAAAGTACATCAGAAGCAGAAATTCTTTCCGTGGTTGCTGCTGCATGGAAAGTTAGCAACAAGAGATCGGCTGCAACCGTTTGGTGTCATTGGGTCTCAACCGGACTGCTGTGTGTGCGGAGAAAAGCAGGAATCAGCACACCATATGTTTTTTTACTGCAGGTACATAATAAAGGTGGTAGAAGGGCTACAACTCAAAAGATGTGCATCATTGAGGCAACTCAAGAAATGTATGTTCATGTGTGAAAAAAGAACGAAAGAGAGGATGATTGGGGAACTGGCTACTGCATTCCATAGTGTTTGGCTGGAGAGGAACAAGAGATATTCAAACAGCAAGAATTGAAGGAAGAAACACTGATTCATCAGGTGAAAACTAGCAAAATCAAGTAACTAGATATAAAAGCAAGTAAATGGGGGGGGGGGTTGGTTGGTTTCCTAAGTTATGAAAGTAAAAAACAACAAAACTAGCAAAATCAAGTAACTATGGTAATCATGCAACAAACTAATAGAAAGAGTAAAAACTACAAAGACAAAGCATTGGG